>PVJC01025113.1:0-24975 GCA_004026665.1 Murina feae | reverse complement strand
GAAAGAAAGAAAGAAAGAAAGAAAGAAAGAAAGAAAGAAAGAAAAAAGAAAGAAAAAAAAGAAAGAAGGAAAGAAAGAAAGAAAGAAAGAAAGAAAGAAAGAAAGAAAGAAAGAAAGAAAGAAAGAAAGAAAGAAAGAAAGAAAGAAAGAAAGAAAGAAAGGGCATATCCTATGAAAGACACATCTTGAAAATGCCTGAAGAAAGTTGTCATTTCTTCATGGTGAAGGGACTGGAGTCCATGTTGATGAAAACACTTTGGTGGCTGCAGTGATTGGCAGTGGCTGCAGCAGTGGGGTGATGGGGCTGGTGGCTTCCCCTGATTAGCCTTGTTGCCTCCAACAAAGGGAGGCCAGGCTGTGGCTTAGGCCAGCTCCCCAAGGGGAGCCGAGAGCGGGTATAAGCCATGAGTATGAAACCCCTTGAGGGCTCCCAATATGTGAGAGGGGGCAGGCTGGGCTGAGGAACCCCCACCCCAGTGCAAGAATTTCGTTCAGTGGGCCCCTAGTAAAATATATTTTAAAAAATTATTGAAAGGGCAAAATAATCACAGTGGTTTCTTTCTGAAGGCCTGAATCTATGTCAGAGGAAAATAGTGAATTCTAGTCCATTCATTCAGTTCCTTATTTTCAGTCTAGTATCAAGAACTGTTTCTACAATAAATTATTTTCCAACAAGATCCTACCTCCACATCAAATATCTGATGGCTTCCATTGTTATTTCTTTAACATGGCTTACAATGCGCTCCACGGAGCATCTTCATATCCATATATATTGCATTTTCTAGTTCACAAGGGCCTTAGATAAAGAGGCATTAAGTACCTATCTGAACCAGATAAAGATTTACATGATGTGCATGTATTACTCCTAAGATTTAATGAGATAATCTTAGCACTATTTGTCTTTTTTTTTTTAGGCTGTGAAAATTTTTAATTTTTTTATCTTTATTGTTCATATTATTATAATTGTTCCTCTTTCTTCCTCCCATAGCTCCCCTCCTCCCAGTTCCCACACCACCCTCTGTTCTTACCTTCTCCCACTGTCCTCCTCCACTGTTATACGATTTCTGTCCAGCCTCTTCCCACACCCCCAACATCCCTTCCCCCATGAGAATTGTCAGTCCACTCCCTTTCTATGCCCCTTATTCTATTCCATTCACCAGTTTATTCTGTTCATCAGGGGTTTTTTTTATTCACTTGATTTTTAGGTTTACTTGTTGGTAGACATGCACTTGTTGTTCATAATTTTTATCTTTACTTTACCCTCCTCCTCTTCTTAAAGCATACCTTTCAGCATTTCATATAATACTGTTTGGGTGGTGATGACCTGTTTTAGTTTTTTCTTGTCTGTGAAGCTTTTCGTCTGACCTTCAATTCTAAATGATAGCTTTTATGGGTAAAGCAATCTTGGTTGTAGGTTCTTGCTGTTCATCACTCTGAATATTTCTTGCCACTCCCTGCTGGCCTGCAAAGTTTCTGTTGAGAAATCAGCTGACAGTCCTATTCGTGCATTTCTTGTAGGTAACTGACTGCTTTTCTCTTGCTGCTTTTAAGATTCTCTCCTTGTCCTTTGCACTTGGCATTTTAATTATGATGTGTCTTGGTGTGGTCCTCCTTGAATTTTTTTTGTTTGGGGTTCTCTGTGGTTCCTGGGCATGTAAGTCCATTTTTTCACCAAGTAGGGGAAGTTTTCTGTCATTATTTCTTTAAATAGGTTTTCAATATCTTGTTCTCTCTCTTCTTCCTCTGGCACCTCTATAATTCTGATGTTGGTATGCTTGAAGTTGTCCCAGAGACTCCTTACAATATCTTCATATTTTTGGTATCTTTTTTCTTTTTGCTTTTCCGACTAAGTGTTTTTGCTTGTTTGTATTTCATATCTTTGACTTGATTCTTGTGTTGTCCCAAAGCTCCCGTAGGCTCTCCTCTTGCTTTTTACGTGTTTTTTTTTTCAAGTTGCTCCTGTGTTTGTGTGCTTTTGCTACCTTGTCTTCTGATTCACTGATGCGGTCCTCAGCCTCTTCCAGTCTACTGTTCAAGCCTTCCATTGTGTTCTTTATTGCAGATATGTCATTCTTCATTTCCTCTTGGTTTCTTTTCATATTGGTGACATTCTCATTCATCTCCTTATAATTGTCATTGAGTTGTGTATATTTGTCTTCCAGTTGTTTGAGTATCTTTATAACCATTACTCTGAATTCTTTCTCTGATAAGTTAGTAGCCTCTATTTCATTTAACTCCATTTCTGGTGATTCCTCTTTTTCTTTCCTTTGTGGATTGTTTTTTTGTCTTCCCTTGTTTTGCTGTACTGTTTTAATTGTAGCTCTGATTTCTTTGATACCCAGTTTCTTTTGGGTATGGTGGTACTGGTGTGACCTCTCAGGTCTTCTGAGTTTGGTAGTCTAGTATAGCTTCCTACTTGAGCTATTTGGGTTCTCTTGATGTAGATCTGTGAGCTGGAAACGCACTACTGAGGTGGCTAGAAGTCAGCAGCTGTGGAGGGGGTTTATCAGAGACTAGCTGCCTAAAGGCATTCCAACTTCAGATCTTTTTGAAGTTCATTGCATATCATTAAATAACTTCATCACAATAATGAAGCTATACCTGCATTCATAATGAAAAATAAGTACTCACAGTTCATATGAGTTGCCTAAGCGTCTAAGAGATTAACTTCCAGTAGGAAGGTCTGCCACTTTCACCTGTTGAGTACTTATAATACTTACTTGTTTAGAGCAGTGCTTCCCAGCCATCAGTTGGGTCTGTAAGGATAGTAAACATATCTTATTAGTAACTGCATCTACAGAATCTTTGATTGTCCCTTACATACTTTAAGCAATCAATAAATATTTGATTATCAAAAGTGTTCTTATGAGCATGTAATTATTACTCTAAACTATTGAAAAAGCTATTAATTTGTTCAGAATGATATAAAATTCTATGCTTTATCAATACTGTATTTTATTAAATATACATGTATCTGCTTCAAACATTTGTGACATTCTTCAAATATCTTAACATTTTCAATGAGAACAAATAAATTATTAAGGAATGCTCAACAATGTAAATCCGTGATAACTATCCCACAGTGACAATTAAAACAAGTTAAGTAGATCTATTCTATCCAAATTCAACAACATCTGGCAGAAAAATAAACCACTTACATGGTATGCAAGGCATAAAATACTGGGAAGCACTTTTAATCAGCAAGATATTAAAAATGTAGTTTCTGAAATTTTGAGTTTCAGTCCAGATCTTTTAAAACATAAGATCACAACCCATGCCTAAATGTTCTATTTAACTGTCTATATGATGATATGATATCTGTTTCCCAATTAAGCAATATTTTTTTTAAATGACTGAGAAAGTGACCAAAAAAATGATGCAACAAAAATGTTGAGGTCCTATTAAACACCAACTCAGCTTATCAGACTTTTAATAAAGATATATTTTAAAGAAATATCACAGTTTCAAAGTCAATTTCTTCATGTAAAGGGGGGGGGGGAGAATACCTATAAAGCCTGATTGTGCCTTAACAGACTTTTAGGGCAAATAAAGAAGAGGGTAAATTACTCAACATCATCTGTACAATGAGACTTATAACAGCATCTAACCTGTAGGATGGTTTTAAGGATTAAATTGCAAAACATAAACAAAGCTCTCTGGAGAAATGGATAGTAGTGATAAATGCAGAACAATGTGCTATGTCTATTTTACAAAACAAATAAATACCCAAGGAGTAAAATACCTACACACAACCAGAACATTTAAAGATATAAATACAAGATAACTATTACAAGTAGCTACAGTAGTCCTTCCTATCATCATAACATATTAAAATATTAAATACATAATTATTAGATTCTCCATATAAAGCAATCTACATACATTATGTGAAGATCATGTATGTCTGCTTATATTGTTGCATTCTTTATGTTATGCTATGTGTTTTCTCCATTTCAGTATGCATTTAAACATCTATAATACAAAATATTGGAGAAAATTATCTAAACTAATAAAAGCGAAATAGTAAAATTAAGTGTTTCTCCGAGACAGGGTAAGCCACGCCCACCAGCCAATCAGAGCGGCTGTATGCAAATTAGTTCAGCCAACATGGAGGCCGCCACTCACGCACCTGAGTAAATGGCAGTTTCCATTGCGGCAGGAGCGAAAGTGAAGCTGCGCCCACTCCACTTAAACTGGCTCTAGCAAAACACAGATTTGAAACAATATAACAATCATAGAATCCTCGGGAGCTGAAGGAAAGAGCAGCCCGGGCCTAACCAGTAAAAGTAACAATTGTTTCATTATAGACGCTGCGAGGTGAGGCAGAGGAGGCTTCCTTAGTAGTTAGTAGGCCGCCTTAAAGGAACAGTGTATCAATTATAGAAGATGACCCCAGGCCTTCAAGGAACAGTATCAATTATAGGCGATAAATCACAAAAACCTGCGTCCAGCCAGCCTTGCTGGGACGTTGGGTCAATGGGAGCTGTGGGCAGCCTTAAAGCCCCTCACCCAGGCTGGTCAGGCACACCAGCAGGTGGACATCCCCCGAGGGGTCCCAGACTGCAAGAGGGCACAGGCCGGGCTGAGGGACCTCCCGAGTGCACAGAGCGGCTGCAGGGCGGGACAGCGCAGGGCCCAGGACCTGTGAGTGGGAAAGAGGCAGCAGGGTTGGAGGGCACCAGGAAGCAGGTAAGAGGTGGCACAGGGTCAGCGGCCTGCTTGGTGGGCTTCCCAGGCCCTTTGCGGGGCACCGGGGAAGGGGAAAGAGGTGGCAGGGGGTTGGCGGCCTGCTTGGTGGGCTTCCTAGGCTCTTTGCAGGGCATCAGGGAGCGGGAAAGAGGTGGCAGGGAGTCGGTGGCCTGCTTGCCAGCTGTCCAAGCCCTGGAGGGGCATCGGGGAGCAGGAAAGAGGCAGCAGGGGGTCAGTGGCCTTCTTGGAGGGCTTTCCAGGCCCTTTGCAAGGCACCAGGAAGTGGGAAAGCAAGGTGGCAGGCGGGGGAGTGGGAAAGAGGCAGCGGGGGGGTCAGTGGCCTGCTTGGTGGCTGCCCAGGCCCCTTGCAGGGAACCAGGAAGTGAGTGGGACGGGGAGCGGGAAAGAGGCGGCGGGGGCATCTCAGCCTGCTTGGTGGCTGCCCAGGCCCTTTGCGGGGCACCGGGGAGCGGGAAAGTAAGGCTGCAGGGGCCAGGGTCCTGCTTGGCAGCTCCCCAGACTCCTTGGCGGCACCAGGAAGGGGGAAAGGAAGGCAGCAGGGGACGGGTGAGTGGGAAAGAGTTGGCGGCCTGCTTGGCAGCTTCCCAGGTCCCTTCCGGGGATCAGGGAGCAGGAAAAGGCTGGCCTCACCACAAGGCGGATTTTCCCTGCTTTCTGGTGGCTGGAGGAAGATGGGCAGTAGGCAAGCTTGGGAGGCAGGCAGCACCCAGCCCTGGTCACAGCTCAAAAAAGAGAACAACATGCAGGGGAGGGCAAGAGTCTGAGAGATCAGCATAGAGGGGATGCCTGCTCCAAGCCTTGACAGTGTGCCTGGGGGCAGGTCCCTGGCAGGTAGACACACACAGGAGGACTGCTCCAAGCCTCAGATGCGGCTGGGGGCAGGTCCCAGTGGTGACACACACACATACACACACCCACACACACACAGAAGGTGCCTGGCAGACTGGGGCCATCATAGGACATCCACTGAGGGGTCCCAGACTGTGAGAGGGCACAGGCCGGGCTGAGGGACTCCCTCCACCCCGAGTGCACAAATTTTTGTGCACCGGGCCCCTAGTTATCATTATATTTCTTCCATAATATTTTACAAAATTGTAGGGGGCTGTAAAACTCCCCCTTGAGTCAAGGAGAAGAATTGGATCTAGGTCCAAGTCTTTTCTTTGTCCAAGCAGGAGGCCTGGTCATCTAAGAAGTGACACAAGAACAGTCACCCCTGCAAGGAAACCCTGTACGTACCTGCAAGCACAAACAAGTGATTAGAATCTAGGTTAGAAGAATCTGTGGTACGGTACATTTTCTGGTAAATATTTTTCTGACGCACAAGATAGAGGTCAAGGGAAAGGCAGCTCATCCTTGAAGGAGATACAGACTAGGGATGACTTCAAGAAGTTGGCTGTATGCCCTGAATTGCTATATAAAAGATTGTAGCTGCAAAAAAAGAAGCGCTTCTCTGTGCCTACTGAGCAGAGATGAAGTCCTCCTGATCCCCATCTTTTTTATGTCTGTCTTTTCCTCAGCCTCACCTCCTTACCTTCAGGACCTGTTCATGCTGGCAGGTTCTGGCACAAAATGAATAAAGTGTGTGCACTTTCTGATTCTGGAGCTTAGGCATAAAACATTAGAGATCACATGATAAAACCTGCTTCTTTAAAAGATACATAATTCATTCAAAGTAAGTCCATCTGTCCCTATTCTCAGAGCAGTGAACAGTGTTTGTGGATATGAATCCTGGGTTTTCAATTTCCTCTTTTGCTCCCTGTTCCAAATCCAGGGTTCTGCAATTCTAACTTTGGTTCTTAAAGGTGAAGTTTAGTGTGCTGCAGATAAGTCAGGATTGCCACCACATCAACCCAGGTGTGACTGCAGAGAACAGATCAGGGCACAGCTTGTCACTGCAGCCGGAAATGCTTGTCACATCCAGATGCAGCTCTCTTTGCCTGTACAAAGCATGACTGTCTTCCTCAGCTTTCATAAAGATTTAACCGTTTGGGTTATGGCATTATCCAAAGTTTGGCTTTAAGATGACACAGTTGATATCATGGATGAATCACCATACTTGAAAGTTGTCATTGAGAATATGTATTAATATTCAAATTTAAAACTTAATTATTATGTTTAACTGACCAAATAAATTGACCAAACTGTTAATAGCATATGTAGACAATAATGCAGAGAGCATTACTCAAGTAAATGAGTTTTCAATATTTTTAAATAGTCATATGACCATTTTAATATGGTTCAGGTCTAGCAAAGTAATCACTTTTATTTCACTACATCTTGACAGTAGCATTAATACCCAAGGAGAAATCTTCTCCCAGTAAAGGAAGATATATGATTGGGCCCTTAATCAAGGATTAATAACAAATCACATTACTGAGTTGTTAAAACTGTTTGTCCCCAAGGTTGTTGTTCAAAATAAATTTACTGAGGAATTGTGCTGAGATTTTCTGCATGATTCTTCCATTCTGTTTACAGAGGCTTCTCCTGGACAATAATTATTGGGAATTAAGTGAAAAAATAGCAATAGAACATCAAATAGCAAATCATTTATTAATAAAAAAAATTATAAGATTGCGTGAACAGCCTTTAAACACCCTGAAACCTGAACCAGAGAGGGAGGAGCTTTAACAACATTATGTACAGGTTGCTCTGACTGGTTAATCACAGTGACCTATCTTCAACTTCACTGATTATTTTTCTGTTTCCTCAGATAAGATGTTGAGCCACTTTAGAAATTTTTTTTCAATGATTATACTTTCAACTCTAGAATTTATTTTTGTTCTTTTTCATAATTTTCATCTGCTTACTGATATAAATCATTTAGTGTTCAGACATTGTTTTATAGCTTTTTCCTTGAGCTCATGAGGCATGGTCTTTTTTATTTCTTTGAATATTTTAACCTAACTAGTCTTTGTCACTGATATGACAAGTTTCTTTATTACTTGGAAGCATTTGACAAAATAAAATGATGACACGGAGGCAACCGATCATGTTTCTTGCACATGATGTTTCTCTCTCCCCTCCCTCTTTTTTCTTTCTCCCTCTCTCTCTTTCTCTCTCTCTTTCCCATACGCTTCTCTCTAAAAATCAATTAACATAAACTCCACTGAGGATTTTTAAAAATTCTTTAATCTTGCACACACTTTGTAAATAGTTTTCAATTGTTCCTTTGAAGAGGGATATCTGTTCCTTTTAGGATAGTGATATACAGGTGGAGATTATCTTATGTAATGAACACAGTTTTTATGGGGAAATACTGAAGGCATCCTCATTAAAGTTAAGAATGAGTCAAGGTTTCCTTTATTCACAGTTACTATACACTTTTTCTTCTGTTAAGTGACACCTAATATAATAAAAGAGTATTATGCAAATTGACCATCACCTGAGACACCTAAGCCATGCCCACCAGCCAAGCCACACCTCCCAGCCAATCAGAGTGGCTGTATGCAAATTTACCCAGCCAAGATGGAGGCCAGCAGCCACGGAGCTAGAGCAAACCAGAGGCTTCTGTTGCAACTGCCTGCCTAGGCTGGCTGAGCCTCTGGTCACCATAACAATGTCTCAATTATAGAAGCCACTAGAGCTGAAACAAACAGGAAGTTTCGCTACCTGCCTAGGCCTCAGCTTAAAGCAACAGTGTTTCAATTATCTAAACTAATAAAAGCATTGAAATTGACCGTTTCTTCAGGATGCCTAACCAATGCTCACCAGCCAATCAGAGTGACTGTATGCAAATTAACCCAGCCAAGATGGAGGCTGACAGGATGGCTCTGCACTGGGTGCTAGGTGTGTCAGCTCAGGGGGAGGGGGTCTGGCCTGGGGCCTCCTCGGGGTGTCCAGGAGCACCAGTCCCGGCTCCACCGCCTGACTCCGCCCCCTAGGTGCCTCCGTGGGGCATGCAGGAGCACAGGCGCCTCTGCAGGGCATGTAAGAGCAGCCGTCCTGGGTCTGCTGCTGGCTCTGCCCCAGGGGCCTCCACGGGGGTGTACAGGAGCACCTGTGCAGGATCCACTGCCTTTGTCCGCCCCCCAGGGACTCCCACAGGGCATGTGGGAGCATCTGCTACACAGTGCAGAGCATCCAAAGCCAGTCCGCTGCCTGACTCCACCCCAGGTGTATTCGCTCAGCAGCAGAGCCACACCTAGGGATCCTACACCAGCATCCGTCCCTGGCTCGCCACCCAGCTCTGTGCCAGGTGTGTCCCCTCAGCGATGGGAGCCCACCAGACGTGTGCGATCGTGGGCCTGGGAAACGTCCATGCCTGCATTCACCAGCCCTCACACCCCCCAGTGCACCAACTCTAAAGGGGCTGTGGGCAGCCTGAAAACGGCCCTCAGCCCCTCACCCAGGCTGGTCAAGACACCCCAGCAAGGGGACATAGCCCCACCGCCTCGAGGTGTCCCAGAATGCAAGAGGGCATAGGCTGGGCTGAGGGACTCCCCCACACACCCAGAGTGCACAAATTTTTCTGCACCAGCCTCTAGTAATAATATAAAAATGAGAAATACAATATAAAATATTTGAAAGATATTAAAAAGCAAAATCATTAATGAAATCATTCTCACCCAGCAATAGTCTAAAAGCATATTTAAGTGAATCTTAAAGACCTAAATAAATACACAGATTTTTTCCTGTTCTTGGAGAGAATGATAGAATGCTTCCTTATGATCAGATATCAATTCTTCTCTAAATTAGTTAGACATTTAATATACTGTTTGTCAAAATCTTAGTAAGTTTCTAAGATCTCCAAAAATATCCTAATACTTATACGGAAAAGAATTTTTTGAAACAGAATTTGTTGTTTTTAATAAGAGTACTGTGTGGTAGGCCTCTTATCAGATACCAAAATATACTTACATGACCTAAAATAATGTGGTATTGGCTTAGGAATAATTAACCAATCAAAGGATAATAGTCTAGAAATACATACACAAGTACTTGGACTTTAAATAGAGTAAATATGACATCAGATTAGGAAAGTGGGTTGGTATATAAAGTAAGGAATATAAAACTCTAAACTCTACGACCAAAGGATACATACATGTGTAGTTAAACTATTTTTAACTATGATTAACAAAAACTTCAGCATAGGGATTACACCTGAAAAGAGGAAGAGGAATGATATACACTGTTAATTTTAATATTGATTATATTCTAGGTAGGAGGCTACAAAATCTAAACTAATAAAAGCGAAATAGTAAAATTAACCGTTTCTCCGAGACAGGGTAAGCCACGCCCACCAGCCAATCAGAGCGGCTGTATGCAAATTAGCCCAGCCAACATGGTGGCTGCCACTCACGGACCTGAGTAAACGTTTAGGCAGCGTCCATTGCAGCAGGAGGGAAAGCGATACTGTTTTCGGCCCTTGGCGGGCAGGCTCCGAAACATGTTTCAATAATGTAACAATCATAGAATCCTCAGGAGCTGAAGGGAACAGCAGCCTGGCCTGCCTTACTAAGAGTAACAAAGTCTCATTATAGACGCTGCATTGCGAGGTGAAGCAGAGGAGGTTTCGTTACCTCAGCTTAAAGGAACAGAAACCTGCGTCCAGCCAACCTTGCTAGGACATTGAGTCAATGGGAGCTGTGGGCAGCTTTAAAGCCCTTCACCCAGGCTCGTCAGGCACGCCAGCAGGTGGACATCCCCCTGAGGGGTCCCAGACTGCGAGAGGGCACAGGCTGGGCTGAGGGACCTCCCAGTGCACAGAGCGGCTGCAGGGCGGGACAGCGCAGGACCCAGGACCCGTGATAGGAAAGAGGCGGCAGGGTTGGAGGGCACCGGGAAGCGGGTAAGAGGCGGCAGGGTCGGCGGCCTGCTTGGTGGGCTTCCCAGGCCCTTTGTGGGGCCCCGGGGAGCGGGAAAGCAAGGCTGTAGGGGCCAGGATCCTGCTTGGCAGCTCCCCAGACCCCTTGGCAGCACAGGAAGTGGGAAAGGAAGACAGCAGGGGACGGGTGAGTGGGAAAGAGTTGGCGGCCTGCTTGGCGGCTTCCCAGGTCCCTTCCGGGGATCAGGGAGCAGGAAAAGGCTGGCCTGACCACGAGGCAGGGTTTTCCCTGCTTTCTGGTGGTTGGAGGAAGATGGGCAGTAGGCAAGCTTGGGAGGCAGGCCGCACCCAGCCCTGGCCATGCTCAAAAAAGAGAACAACAGGCAGGGGAGGGCAAGAGTCTGAGAGATCAACATAGAGGGGGTGCCTGCTCCAAGCCTTGACAGTGTGCCTGGGGCAGGCCCCCAGTAGGTAGACACACACAGGAGGACTGCTCCAAGCCTCAGATGCGGCTGAGGGCAAGTCCCCAGTGGCCACACACACACACACACACACACACACACATACAAAAGGCGCCTGGCAGACTGGGGCCATCATAGGACATCCACTGAGGGGTCCCAGACTGTGAGAGGGCACAGGCCGGGCTGAGGGACTCCCTCCACCCCGAGTGCACAAATTTTTGTGCACCGGGCCCCTAGTCTATAAATAAATTGCATATATTATTGGCATGCATGGAAAAATACATAACAAAATTTTAAAATGTTTTTATTGATTTTAAGGAGAGGGGATGGGAGAGGGAAAGAGAGAGGGAAACATTGGTCAGCTGCCCCCTGCACAGCCCTACTTAGGACCAAGCCTGCAATCCAGGCAAGTTCCCTGACCGGGAATCAAACTGGCAACCTTTTGGTGCGTGGGACAACACTCATCCCATTGATGCACGCCAGCCAGGACACAGTAAAATTTTAAAACAAGAAAATGCCTCTCCTTTTTTTTTTAGTCAGAAAGGAAAACTCTTACAAAACATAGATAATATTCCTGTAATACATTGAAAGTAATTCCACCTTCTTCCTAGTTCTTGATGTTCCAGTATGGGTTACAACTTAAAAAAAAAAAAAAAAAAAAAAAAAAAAAAAAAAAAAAAAAAAAAAAAAAAAAAAAAAAAAAAAAAAAAAAAAAAAAAAAAAAAAAAAAAAAAAAAAAACCCTGGCGGTGGCTGTTTTTTATATAAAATTTAAAAACAAAATTTAGTTTATACCAAAATAATTTTTATTTAGTCTATAATTTAAATTATTTCAGTTGAATACAATTTTTTGGAAATACATGGCTGTGCAAAACAATGCATTTCTTTACCCAGTGAACAGTATCATTAAGACAAAGTAATTTTTATGTTCTCTTTGAAGAATGGCAAAAATGCACATAATATTTGGTGAGGAAAGGCATGAAAATATGTTTATGAGTGGAATGAATAAGTTTTCTATCGTCTAATCAAGAAATAGAATCTGTTTCCATTGTCGGTCATCCCATACAGGTTCATGTCAACCTGTGAACAGCTCCAATGTTCCATCTAACAAAACAGCTCACTGATTGAGTCTTTAACCAAAAATGGGACCATCTCCCATCTAAACATCTTGAACTTCAAATGCATAGACATCAACCTAAAGAACAGAAGTCATCTTTTTAAATATGGTTGTTCTTATTTAAGAGAGGAAAGGAGAGGGAGAGATAGAAACATCAATGATACGGAGTGGAACCAGAGAAATGAAAGCATGGAACAGAGTGAGGGATCTCAGAGTGAAGGTAGAGAGGGTGGATGGGTGGGAGGTAATCAACTAAAGACCTGTATGCATAGGCATAACCCCTGGACACAGAGAGTAGGGTGGTGAAGTCTTGGAGTGAGGGTTGGGGGTATGTTGGAAGGGATAGATGGGGGAAAAAGGGAACATATGTAATACTTTCAACAATAAATATTTTTTTTTAAAAAAAAGAAAAGAAACATCAATGACAGGAAGACGCACGGATCAGCTTCCTCCTACACATACATACACAGACACCCACTATGGATCAAGCCCCCAACCTGGGCATGTGCCCTGACGGAGAATAGAACCATAACCTCCTGGTTCATAGGTGGACGCCCAACCACTGAATCACACTGGTCAGGCCAAAGTAATCTTGAAGACAAAATGCATAAAGCAGCGACAGAAAGCTGCTGTGTGGATAGGATAACAAACATTAACTGTTTGACCCCAGAAATTTGTTCTAAGCTTTAGATGAATTGTTTTCTCCTTATTTAGGGTAAGAGCAAATTTTCATAGGTAGGTTATTTTTCAATTTTCACAGGGGAAAAATGCGTCTGTCTTCTAAAGTCCCATGTTAAAATAAAGAAGAAGTTACAAGGTGAACTTAGTGTACTTTTCCTTGTGTAGGACAAATACCTGTGCCTTTTATTGAACCTGCAGAACTAATCTATTAGATCGATTCTAACCTCAAAGGACAATTTATTCTACTCTTTTATGCCTTTGTGTAAATGAAGAAAAGCATCCCTAGAAACCCATAGAGTTACCTTAGTCATCCATTGTTACAATGGACTGCCTGATTGTGCTTCAGAATTAGTAACAAAAGATTCAGTGTGGGTGACACATGCTCATTCTAGCTATAGTTCACTTTTTATGCAAGAGCTTTTTCAAAGCATGTTTCATTTCTGCATTTCTCAAAGTATATATTAAAGGATTCAACATGGGAGTGACAACAGTATAGACAACAGCTATGGATTTATCAATGGGGAAGGTAGAAACAGGCCTAACATACTGGAAAATACAGGGAACGAAAAACAGGACAACCACCACGATGTGGGAACTGCAGGTAGACAGGGCTTTGAGCCTCCCTTCCTGACTGTGATATTTAAGGGAATTCAGGATGACTCCATAGGAGACTAATAGAAAAATAAAGATGAAAATACACATGCCTCCGCTATTGGCAATCACAGTGAGGCCTATGAAGTAGGTGTCAGTGCAGGCAAGTTTCAACAGAGGGTACATGTCACAGCCGAAGTGGTCAATGATATTGGGGCCACAATAGGGCAGATTGTACACAAAGAGGAGTTGGACCAAGGAATGCAAAAAACCTCCAACCCCAGGCAGCACCAATAGCAGGATGCAAACCTGTCTATTCATGATGGTTAAGTAGTGCAATGGCTTACAGATGGCCACATAGCGATCATAGGCCATTACCACCAGAATAAAAACTTCAATACCTCCAAATAAGTGTTCCAAAAACAGCTGTCCCATGCAAGCTCTGAAAGAAATTGTCTTATGAGAAAAGAATAAGTCTATAATCAATTTGGGTGAAATGGCAGTGGAATAAGCTGCATCCATGAGTGACAGATAGGCAAGGAAGAAGTACATGGGGGAGTCCAGGGAAGGGCTGGCAATAACAGTCACCGCAATGAGCAGGTTTCCCACCATTGTCACAATGTACATGAGTAAAAATATGACAAATAATGCTTTTTGGCCCTGTAGATCCTGAGTGAGGCCCAGTAAAACAAATTCTGTCACATTGTTACTATGTCCCATTTAGTCTTCTCTAAAGCCTGTTTCAGAGATGAGAGGTCAGGAGAATGGGACCTGTAACAAAATTGTGGACACAACCATGAATACATTATGTTTTGAAGTACATCTTCATTATTACACCTTTACAGAGGTTTACATTCAGTAAACGTTTAGTAAATATCTACGAGTTCTACTTCGCGCAACATATTATACTTTCCCTTCACAATTCTATTTCTCCACAGATGATTTTTTTGGGGTAATCAGTAAGAGGTTCCATCTCTAAGTGGATTGTCTATAGAAAAGAGTATCAAATGCCCAACAGTCAGTCATTTATTTAATAGAGTCTTATTTAACTGTGTGACCTGGGCACAGAGGCAATAATGACTTACTCTCTGGTGCTGATCAAAAAATAAAACAAAACAAACAAAAAACTCTAAACAAATTGGCATAGAGTCAATTCTCCAAGTTTAAAGTACTTTGGGTGAGGACCCTTTATGATCTATGTCACACCAAAATTAATGCTCCTTTTGGAATAACTCACTTAATACTAGGATAATTCACTATGAGATATGCAGTCTTTTGTGTCTCAAAGGATGTTCAGTCTTCATGGATCCCTAATTAAATTTCAAGAGACTGGGCTTTGCACTATATCAAACTACAAAATTCTTTAAGTACCTTGTTCTCTGTAGAAATTACTTGGTTTGACTCTGCCTGTTGGCTCTTTTTGACAGTCAGCTTTTGAAGGAGTTGCAATTCTCTCCACTTAATCTTTGTCTCTTCCACAACTCTTAACATAGAGACACAATTTAGATTTTCAGCAAAAATTTTTTAACTTATCTGACTCTTGACTGTCATCAACAATTACATTAGCAGCTAGTTGATTTGTTGGGATTTTTCCAAAGCTCTTGGGGTGAACTAGGCAATGAATGAGAAGAACACAGACACTGAACAGAGAGGTAGACAATGGTCCATGGTTTAATTTATAATGCTTCCTAGATACTGAGAGTGCTCAAAACCAGAGCTTCAGTCCCAGATTCCAGACACCAGCAGACCCCAGGGAAAAGGCCAAGCTCAGAGTAAGGAGGCGTGGGTTTCAATCATTTCTAAATGCAATTGGAAATCTGTCTCAGTTTGCTCATTGGAAAATAATGGGATTCAACTAGACAATCTCAGAAAGCATTCCCAGACATGCTCTCAGACTTTTTGTGCAACGTGATCTTATGCTATTCTGCTGACTTTTCTTCTTATTTTTATAATAAAATGAAACATGCTATCCAGTGGTAAATGGGATTTTATAATTACAGAAACCAAATAATGATTACAAGTTACTCTGTTGTAGCGCAGTGATGAATAACATGGACTCTGGAGCTGCAGTGCCTGTGTTGGAATCCCAGTATTTCCACTTACTATGTGACCTGGGGCAACTTAATAAACCTCTCTGGGCCTCAGTTGCATAATTTTTAGAATAAGGCTACGGAGAGGGCCTACCTCTTAGGTTGCTGTTTCATTACAGGTAGAGCACCTAGAATGCAGTTGGCACCTAGTAAAGGTGCAGTAAATAAGTGATAGCGATCATCAATGTTCCTGAATGCTTCACTGTGAGCACGGCATCAGGAGAAATCATCTGGATCTTGGTCAACGTGATAGGAATTGTAGTTGAGCCCTAGCTGGTTAGGCTCAGTGAATGGAGCATCGGCCTGCAGACTGAAGAGTCCTGGGTTCAATTCCAATCAAGGGCACATGCCGGAGTTGTGGGCTCAGTCCCAAGTGTGGGGAGTATAGGAGGCAGCTGATCTATAATTCTCTCTTAACACTGATGTTTCTGTCTCTCTCCATCTCTTTTCCTCTCTGAAAATATTTTTTAAAGAATTATAATTGGGCATGGGATGACATTGTATATCTCACAATTATCTACTTAATCATATACGAGTAGTCATATTTACCTGGGATGGATTATATTTTGACTGGAAGCTATCAGAATAACAGTAACATCCATACAGCATAGAAAAAACTAAAATTAGAAAACAAAAAAAAGGGATCAAATCAGGAAAGATAAATTATGTTTAAGAAATTAATATCCACAAGTAATAATATTAATGTGTTAATTACCAGAGATTAGTATTCCTTCAGAAATATTTTTTTAAAAAGATATTCTCTCATGATGAAGTGCTAGAAGTCCCTTCAGACTTCCAGGGGTTTCTCAGGAGGCATCTTGAGAAGCTGAAACAAATAAATACAGAGCTCATCTTAGTAAACAAAAGCAAAGGAAATTAGAAAAATCGACAAACACACAGTGATTCCTTGGTATCCCCTACACCTGATAGTACAGAACAAAATTATACAAGAGAGAAGAATTATACACCTACAGATACAAACCAAAAGGTTTTGCTTATTTGCTGCTCAGGAAATTACAGATATACTATAGCTGAAAGGTAGACAAGCTGATTCCATTCCAAAGACTTGCTGGCAAAAGGAGGGAGGACATGTGCAGAAAAGGATGAGCTTCCTTTGGAAGCCAGCTGTGAGGAACATCCTACATGCCTCATTCACATTGCTGCATCCAGTTCATTCAGCTGTTCTGTCACTATTGAAGCTATAGACTGATAAAGGCACACCTACTGAAGAACATAAAAGTACCAGGTCGTCTATATACAATTCTCTGTTTCTCACTCCTTACTTCACACAAAACGGATCTATCTAGTGACCTTATGTAATTAATAATCAATGTTGGATTTCAGAAGAATAAATCTACTATTAGCCAGTTAAATTACTCACATGTAAAAATTAGATATATAAATTCTTCTCTGTTAGTCATCGAAGATTTGATACTATAAAAACTGACAATATTACTAGGCTTGCTAATTAAACCATTCAATTCACAAGTCTCCATATTTAAAAAAATTTTAACATAGTTTCTTAAGAGGATGGCTATTTAAAAAGATAAATTAAACTTCCATAGTAATAAAAATACCCTCTAAAATACTTTAAAATCACAGTGTTATGTTTCTCTAAACAATAGTAAGCAAGATATTTCCCTGAGCACAGGTCTCTTTTTAAATATGTACAAATAGTGCTGCTGTGATCATTTTAAAAGGGTCACACATATCAAGCTTCTGTATCAGAATCCAAAGTCCCCAGTGGGGAATGTGGACAGTAATATTGTAATAACTATACATGTGGCCCGGTGGTTACTTCATGTATCCACGGGACTACTTTGTGGAGTGTATGATTGTCTGGCCACTATGTTGTACCCCTGAAACTAGTAAGTAGATCCTGAGAATAGCATGCTAAACAAATAAGTCAAGAACCATATGACATCACTCAGGTAAGAGATATAAAACTGAAAGAAACAAATGAACAAACTAGAAAAACAAAAACTCATATACAGACCACAGGCGGTTACTAGAAGGAAGAGGGGTGGAAGAGTAGGAAAAGGTAAAGGAGGTCAAATATATGGTGACAGAACATTTGACTTTTGGTGGTAAGCACACAATTCAATATACAAATTATGCATCAAAAATTCTCTAATTTTAAAGTCTTAAACAAAAATGTTATTAATGGATAAAATATAATAGCCTATGAAGCAAGATTATGAATCATTAGTTTATTTGTAATGTATCACTTGTTTCACTTTGTTACTGGAATAAATGGACAATAAATACCTGTCAGGCTATAATGCTAAAACCAAACATATTTTTTATAATTTATTTATCTTTATTGTTCAAATTATTACAGTTGTTCCTCTGTTTTCCCCCAAAGCTCCCCTCCTCCCATTTCCCACCCCACCCTCTGTCTTCCCCCCCACTCACTGTCCTCATCCATAGGTGTACGATCATTGTCCATTCTCTTCCGACATTCCCAACACCCTTTACCCCCAAAAATTATCAGTCCACTCCCTTTCTATGCCTCTGATTCTATTCTAATCACCAGTTCATTCTGTTCATCAGATTTTTTATTCACTTGATTTTTAGGTTCACTTGTTGAAAGATATGTATTTGTTGTTCATAATTTTTATTTTTACTTTTTCTTCATTCTCTTCTCAAAGGATACCTTTCAGCATTTCATATAACACTGGTTGGGTGGTGATGAACTCTTTTAGCTTTTTCTTGTCTGTGAAGCTCTTTATCTGACCTTCAATTCTGAATGATAGCCTTGCTGGGTAAAGTAATTTTGGTTATAGGTTCTTGCTGTTCATCACTTTGAATATTTCTTGCCACTCCCTTCTGGCCTGCAGAGTTTCTGTTGAGAAATCAGCTGACAGTCATATGGGTGCCCCCTTGTAGGTAACTAACTGCTTTTCTCTTGCAGCTTTTAAGATTCTCCCCTTGACTTTTGCTCTTGGCATTTTAATAATGATGTGTCTTGGTGTGGTCCTTCTTCGGTTCCTTTTGCTTGGAGTTCTCTGCACTTCCTGGACTTGGAAGTCTATTTCTTTCACCAGGTGGGGGAAGTTTTCTGTCATTATTTCTTCAAATAGGTTTTCAATATCTTGCTCTTTCTCTTCTTCTGGCACCCCTATAATTCTGATGTTGGTGCGCTTGAAGTTGTCCTAGAGACTCCTTACACTACCTTCATACTTTTTGATTTTTCGTAAAACCAAACATATTTTGTATATTTGGTTAATTTCCATGTTTTGCTAGCTTAATTTTCTCAACTAAGACTTCCTCCAATGAAAATATATATTTAAGACCTGAGAAATATTTAAATGTACCGTATAAATTTTCAGTGAGCATCCCTTGGTCATTTTAAGAACTCATCTTGGGTCTTCCCCCTTGGTCTTTAAAATCAATGCTTCTTTCACTGAGAGTAACTGTAGATACCTAGTCTATCTATGTGTGACCATAGAGCACAATAGTGTGTAGCTGATCAGTAGATCTAGAAATAGTTTCACTTGGCCACACTCCCATATTTCCACAGACTCCCCGTCATCACCTCAGTCTTTCAGGCAAGTGTTGCAGTATCCAATGTGGATGTCTAGAATAGACAGACACTTAAATAAAACATAAATGTTTCCTTACAAAAATAGTTGGACACTCTCACCTGCTGGGAGAATCTCTTCACAGAACAACAAAGCTGCTGTGTTCACAAGGCTTTGTAACAACTGGCTGAATTCATGGAAATGAACTTGGCCAAATCCATTATTTGCCAATACAAAACAAAAACAAAAACAAAATTTTAGAACAATACATTGGTTATTTGTACCTCTTCTCAGTCAATTATGAAGTAACCAGAAAGTACTTGACCTTGAGGATTTAGGATAACATTCACATCTCTGGGCATTAATCTCTCTCTCTCTGTAGCCAACAATGCTAATGCTGGGTTTTTTCTTCCTTAAATGGCTGAGTATTCTCACAGAACTCATTAGCCTTTCAGTCACTCAAAGAGCTTATCCATACAGACACTTTTTCCCTAATTAAAAGTATGTCTCTACCCATCCCCTACTTAAACCCAGAACATCTTAGATAGTACACAGGTTTCTACAAGCAACAAGATATCTACGCCAAGAAAAACATAACAAGAAAACATTTATAGGACCAGATGTCAATTAAAGAGAGCCTTCAGTTTAGGCAGAAATTTGAGTTTTCAGAAATCTCTTAAGTATTTCTATCAGAAAAATAATTATCCCACTTACATGGGCAGACACAGCCTCTCTGAGTTTTTGCATCATAACTGATTTAAATGAAAGAGAATGTAAGGGCATTATACATTAGTTTATTAGAATATTTGGGACAAATACAAATGAAGTAATCTCTTCTGCACAGTTTCTCCCCTAGAACCATCCTTAAAGAAAAAAGATTTGGGCCTTGCCAAGAAAGATTAGCAAACAGACAAATGTATGAAAAGTTTGTAATTTGAAAAGAAAAAATTAAATAAAGTGAATAAGTATTTATGCGTTTCATATTAGGAAATCTTTAGGTAAAGAAAATAAAATTTAAGCCAAAATGGAGAACCAGTCATAGGTCCCTTTATTCAGCCATATCCTTAGAAAAGGAGGCCCCTTCACTAGATATTAAAGGCCCTGAGTCTCAGAGGCACAGAAGCCTGTGATTGGGGGATTTATGGATGTTGATGTTTCAATTATTGAAAGGAGCCCTAACGGGTTTGGCTCAGTGCATAAAGCATTGGTCTACGGACTCGACTCAAGGGTCCCAAGTTTGATTCCAGTCAAGGACATGTACCTTGGTTGTGGGCACATACCCAGTGGGAAGTGTGCATTCGCAGCTGGTAGATGTTTCTCTCTTGTCAATGTTTCTAACACCATATCCTCTCCCTTTCTCTCTGTAAAAATCAATCCTATCTAATAAAAGAGTAATAGCAAATTACTCCATCACAAAGATCTCCCCCAAGGCCACAAGATGAAGCCACCCATAGCCACCAGATGGCAGCGCCCATAGCCACATCCTATCTAATAAAAGAGTAATATGCAAATCAGGCATCACTCTGTCACAAAGATGGCCTCCCCCATAGCCACAAGATAGTGGCACCCAGTCTGGCTCAGCCCTGCCACTGAAGTGGTCAGGCCTGTTAGCCAGGCAGGTGGCGAGGGAGGAGGTGGGCCCGAGGACACAACTGGTGATCACAGGGAGATGTGGGTCCCCTCCCCAGACCAGAGGCCTTTGCCAGAGGAATGAGACTTGGGCAAGGGCAAGGCTGGAGATCACAGGGGCCTGGGCTCCACAGAGCCAGCGATCAGATGGGCAGGACGAAGGCTGTGATCACAGGGGTCTAGGCACTGGTGGAGGTGGCAAAGCAGGTGTCTGCAGGTTCCCTGCCCAGGCCTGCAGCCTTGGCCAGAGGATCAAGGGCGGAGCCTGGTATAGGAGAGCCTGGGGGTACCTGCCCAGGTCGATAGCCTTGACCACTGCCTGCAGTGGGGCAAAGGCAGAGCCAGCAATGGCAGTATCAGAATCAGAGCCAGTGTTCACAGAGGCCTGGCTCTGTAAAGCCAGTGATAGGAAGGGTTTGGGGGTGTTCTGCCCAGGCCTGCATGCCTGGGAAGGGGCAGAGCTAGTGATCACAGGGGTCTGCAGGTCCCGTGCCCAGGCCTGCAATCTGGGCCATAGTTTACATTCCTGGACATGGGTGGAGCTGGGATTGGAGGACCAGGAGTGGAGCCGGTGATCAGAGTGAACTACAAAGAAAATAGCTTTTCTTACTGCTTATTGGCTAAGCTCCCTGTATGCCACTGGGAATATTCTTACTAACTTGAGTAATAAGAATCCCAAAAAAGATGATCTAGGGTTTTTCTACCACATTACTGGAGAGAAAATAATGAAGGTCCACTGCTGGAGGGTTAAGAAATGTTATATCCTGCCCTAGCCGTTTTGGCTCAGTGCACAACCCCTCAGACTGCTGACTGCAGGGTCTGGCTTCAATTCTGACCAAGGGCACGTACCTAGTTTGCAGGCTCCTCCCTGACCAGGGTCCAGGTCATGGCATATGCAGCAGGCAACCAGGCAAAGCGTTCCTCTTACTCTGATGTTTCTCTCTGTTTTTCCCTTCTCTTCCAAATTCTCTATAAATCAATGGAAACATATCCTCAGGTAAAAATAAAAAGAAGAAGAAAGAAAGAAAGAAATGTCATATCCTATGAAAGACACATCTTGAAAATGCCTAAAGAAAGCTGTCATTTTTTCATGGTAAAGGGACTGGAGTCCATGTTGATGAAAACATCTTGGTGGCTGCAGTGATTGGCAGTGGCTACAGCAGTTGGGTGATGGGGCTGGTGGCTTCCCCTGATTAGCCTTGTTGCCTCCAACAAAGGGAGGTCAGACTGTGGCTTAGGCCGGCTCCCCAAGGGGAGCAGGGAGCGGGCCTAAGCCATCAGTAGAAAATCCCCTGAGTGCTCCCAATATGTGAGAGGGGGCAGGCTGGGCTGAGGAACCTCCCCTCCCCACCCAGTACATGAATTTCATGCAGTTGGCCCCTAATAAAATATATTTTAAAAAATTATTGAAAGGATAATATAATCACAGTGGTTTCTTTCTGAAGGCCTGAATCTATGTCAGAGGAACCATAATGAATTCTAGTCCATTCATTCAGGTCCTTATTTTCAGTCTAGTATCAAGAACTTCTTCTACAATAAATTATTTTCCAACAACAGCCTACCTCTACATCAAATCTCTGATGGCTTCCGTTGTTAATTCTTTAACATGGCTTACTATGGGCTCCACGGAGCATCTTCATATCCATATATATTGCATTTTCTAGGTTTCAAGGGCCTTAAAGAGGCATTATGCATCTATCTGAACCAGAGGAAGATTTACATGATGTGCATGTATTACTTCTAAAAATTAATGAGTACATCTTAGTACTATTCGTCTTTCTTTTTTAAGGCTGTGAAAATTTTTAATTTTTTTATCTTTATTGTTCATATTATTACAGTTGTTCCTCCTTTTTCCCCTCATAGTACCCTTCTCCCCGTTCCCACCCCACCCTCTGTCCTTAACACCCCCCCTTCCACTGTCCTCCTCCACAGGTCTGTCTACATTAAATTAACTCTCTGGGTACACGTTAAAAAAGCACAATAAAAGTGTTATACATATACACCCACAAGCATATAAATTCTATTATTTACTGTAAGTACTTAGTACACTTTTTACTCATTCAACAAATATTTATTAGACAATTAATATTACATATTAATGTATGTTCATTTGTTCACACAAGTCATAAAAAGTGTCCCTGTCACATGCCCTTGGTAATCCCTCACAACATTTCATACCAAACAGTAGCAGGATATCCATTCATTATATGAATGATTCTCCCTACTCCTTTAAGCTTCTGCCATATGCATTCTCATGCTTTATTCTCCCATCCTCCCATGCCAACCATCACCCCTCACCCCTGGTTACAGGAAGATATTCCATTACTAAGTGAATGAGGAAATTTGGAAACATAAATTTCCCAAAAGAAAAAAATTAGAAAATATAATAAAATGTACTCTGCAAATATATATATAACAAAATATGCTCTGTAAATATATATATTTCTTTCCTTTTAAAGGGAAATGGATAAAGAGCCTTATTTTTTAATTATCCAAATGGAAATCTTATATATATGTGAAATAAAGTACAGTAGCCTCATTGAATTCCCTTATTCTGAGGTGGACTTACCAACAGATCAGGAAACAGTATAGTGCACATAGTAAAAATAGATATAATTAATAAAAGTGATTTAGAAATAACTATGAAGAAATAGAAATTACTCTGTCTCTGTTTTTATTTACTCTTAAAATATTCTTTCTATGAATGAATCCTAAAAGAAAATATTTTAAAGACAAAAATCATTCAGTACAAATATGTTCAACACAAGTATTAAGAGCTATACAAAATTAGAAACTTCATGGAATGTCCAACATTAGACAAAGAATAAGTAAAATATAGTACATCTCTTTGAATAATGTATAGTTTTTTAAGGAGATGTTTTTACATTTTAACTGAAGTACTTGCATGCATGCATATTAACATAACCAATGGACACAGGACACTGGGAGGGGGTGTAAGGGCAGATGACAAGGGGTAGGGGAGTCCGGGAGAAGGTAGATGGGGGAGGGGGGAGGAGACATATGTACTACTATCTGTAATACTTTAAACAATAAAATAAAATTTTTTTAAAAAGCAACAAAAAAAGAAATGAAATAAAAATAAAATAGATGTTATTAATTGTGCAATATCATAGGAAAATTCTTAGGTTGTAACATTAAGTGGAGAAAATTTTGGTGAAATTTTGAATATATAATGTGATTCTAAATAACTTAAATACATATAAATTATTTAAAAATAATTTTAGTTCTAAATTGGTCATATTGTACTTACTTATATCTTCCTGATGCCTGACATGCTGAAAAATATATTTAAACCTCATATTTGGACAGGATAGGGGTGAGAATATGATTTCTAAGATCCATTTAAACCTGAAATTCTGTAATTATGTGATTTTCGGGTGGGGAGGCAGAATCTCACCTATGAACTATAGCTCCATGGCCAGGGCGTCAGGTAGCTGCTAGTTCACCAAGAAAGAAGAAAAGATGTCCTAGTAGGCTTAACAATGCCAACTAGCTCAGCTACAGTAAGTGTCTCTGTTGACTTAATAATGACCTTTGGAGAAGACCTTCCTCTTGAACCTCATAGGAGTGCTACCACACATCCTGTTTGTAGGCAAATTCTGTGATGTTTTTAGTGATGGCTAATTGGACCTCATGGGTATTTCATCATCATTAACAGATCTTGCCAACAACCCAATTATTTCACACAACTTAAGTGACCTTTGAGAACTTTGAAAGCATTCACCTTTAATGTGTAACCCCATAGATGAAATAAGGCAATCCAGTGTTATTTAACCCAATGATTTATGTCTTGCAAACATGGTTGCTTTGGTGTCTGGCTTTCCCATGCATTGATAGCATCTAAACATTTTGGAGAATTAATAAAGAAGCTATCAAATAATGTATAGTTGTAGTATTATCACAACCACTTAAAATCCACTTGTTCCTTTTATAAAACTTACTCCTTTATTTCTCAGAACCCTTTATTTGTTCATTCATCCACTGATTTATTTTCTTTCTGTCCAAACCTTTATTGATTTCCCTGCTAATTAAATAACCATCTCTTTAAATATATATATATTTGATTTTAGAGATGAAGGGAGAGAGGAAGAAACATCAATAATGAGAGAGAAGCATTGATCAGCTGTCTCCCATACATCCCACACTGGGGATTGAGCCTGCAACCTGAGCATATGTCCTGACCAGGAATCGAACCATGACCTCCTGGTTCATAGGTTGATGCTCAACTACTAAGTCACAGAGGCTGGGCTCAATATCCATTTCTTAAGCCACTAATTTGTGGGAGGGGCTGGAATAGGTTCTACAGGGAAGGATGCAGGGATATAGGCCTGCTCTCAAAGACCTCCTTGTGTATGACATGAACAACCAACATTCTAAGGAAAAAGAGA
>PVJC01025112.1:0-24968 GCA_004026665.1 Murina feae | reverse complement strand
AAAGTCATGTTGGTCTGCATACTGATGTCTAAATTTACTATCACAGCACATTTCTACTAATACTCTATGTAACTCTCCCTTTAATTCAAAATATAATAATTAGTGCAAATTTAACACATCCATCTTTCAACATGTTATAATAGAGATATATGCAGATTTTGGTGCAGAAGAATCAACCATTTATTTGTTTAGAGAGAAGGAAGGGAATTTTAGGCCAAGTTCTTAGGTGAAAGTATATAAACAGGTCTTGAGGAAGCAACATATCCAAAGACCTTAAGATCATGGGAGTTTTAGGGAATGAAAAGTTTGCTGTAATTGAAGAGTATGGGGTTTGTGGTAAGAGCTATGTGTATAAGAACAGTTCTGGATCAGACATAAAGGTTTTATGTCAATGATAAGCAATTTGAATTTTCTGCTTTAGATCAGTGGTCTTATATACCTAAATAGAATTGGGAGGCAATATATGTAATACATAAATCAAACAGGCACTGTGTTGGAGAGGTGGATGAAGACTGGCAAATTGGAAAGGAGGTTCATTCCCTATAGCCACTCAGCTTATGGAGAGATGCAAGCCCAGTGTTACAGGGATTCTTGTTTTTTAAGAGCTAAAATAAATCTATATTTAATCTGAAACATCACAGTTTTTAAATATTTGCCATTGATTAAAATATTTTAAAATAATATTTTATCCAAACAAAACAAGTGTGTTGCTAAAGGTCTTTGCTTTAGATGTACAATCTAAACAGTAGTTTGTAAAATCTGAAAGTAGTTAGATCATTATTTTTGGAAGATAACAGTGGCAGACATAGGTTTTAGGTAAGGGAGAAATAGCAAGACTGGAATTAGGAAGGCCTATTAGAAGTTTAAAGATGAGATAGATGTGAATTAATGTTAGTTAAAAGGGATGGAGAAGATTCCAGAGACACAATGATTTTTTCTTTTCATACTTACTGATAGTAAAATAAATAATAGCAAAAGGGTTATTATTGAAACAATTCTCCTTTTTATCCCTGACTTCTATTTCTCCTATGTAGAGGCAATTTATTTTATCAATTTGTTGCATATCCTCTAGATGGTCTGATAATATGCCCTGGATGTACATGTGCCCTTTGCTCCCTCCCTCCCTCCCTTTATACAAATGATAATGCAATGAATTTCTGCATCTTTGCTTAGCAGTATATCTTGCATTTTTTCCTTATCTCTTCATGTAGGTAGTATATTCTCACTAATTTCATTAATATCTGTATTATATTTCATTGTATAAGTATATTGTAATTAATTTACCTAGTCCACTGGGGTAAACATTTAAAATATTTTCATTCTTTCCTCCTACAAACCATCTGTGATTGTATATTCTTTATATATATATATATTTGAGCTTATGTATATATATTTCGAGGATTAATTTTTACAAGTAGAGTTCAAAATCAAGTGGTATATGTGCATTTAAAGTTTTGATGACTATTACTGTGTTGCCCTTAAAAGAGGTAGTACCATCCTTCCACCAAAATATCAGAGCCATTATAGAATATATCAACATTTTCATAAATATGGAGAAAAATGATATTTCATGTTTATATATTTTTACTTATTTAATTATGAGTAAATTAGAACATCTTTTCATATTTGAAAAAAAAAAATCTACCTACATTTGTTTTCCATGAAGTTAGTCCTTCTTCCCTCTTAGTTTTCTACTGGTTGTTGACTTTTTAAAAAAATTACTTTTATATGCTTTTTAATTAAGGAAATCAGCAAAAACTCTTTTTCAGTGTATCATTTTGCTTTTGACTGCTTTTACACTTTTTGGTCTGTTGACATTTAAAATTTTTAAGTAGTCAAATTTATAAAAATGTCAGTTAATGGGTATAGTTGCTATGCTATATTTTGAATGGTCTTTGTATTTACTGTGTAATGCTTAAGGGTCATAATTTTTAAAACGAGACAGTCTCATAGTTATGTTTGCATTTTAAAATTTTGATTTTTATTAGTGATTAATTTTGATAAAAGGCAAACAGCATTTATAAAAACACAACTTTATGTATCTTTTATATGACTTAGTATTTAAAGATTTTGGTTTTTTGCCTGATCTCCTTCTGGTCTGGGGACTGGGAAAAGCAGTGCCTGGTGTATATCTTGGTCCTTTCCAAGGGCACTCAACGACAGCAGAGAGAGCCACAAGCTTTGGATTGCTGATAGCTCCAAACAGTCACAAACAGCATCTGACATTGTCTTGCATGAGAGAGGGGGACTCATACCAGGTCTACTTAATACAGAGACACAAATCGAAACAGACAGTCAAGATGGGGAGACAAAAAAAAAAAAGCCTGAAATGAAAGTTCAAGAGAGTTCTCCAGAATAAAAGATAAATGAGATAAGAAATTTTAACAGACATAGAGTTCAGAATAATGATGGCAAAAATGCTCAACAGCATGAGAAAAGATATGGTATCTATGAAGAATGTCATAGCACTAATAACAACACAGTGGAAAAAAATACAGAGCAGATTAGGAGAAGCCGAGGATAAGATCAGTGAATTAATTAGAGGACAGGGTAGAAAACAAGTTATTCAACTAGAAAAAAACAAAAACACAAACAACAATAAAACAGGACAGTGTAAGGGAGTTACGAAACAATATATTTACATAATAGGAGTGCCATAAGGGGAAGAAAGTGAGTAAGGAATGGAGAACATCTTTGAAATAATGGAAGAAATAATGGCAGAAAACTTTCCTAATGGGGTGAAGGAAAAAGTCACACAAGTTCAGGTGACACAGAGAGTCCCAAGCAAGAAGAACCCAAACAGGCCCATGCCCAGACACATCATAATTAAAGTGCCAAAAATTAAAGACAAAGAGATAATTTTATATGTGCTGCTGAAACGAGCACAGACAGAGATAATTTTAAAGGCAGCAAGAGAAAAGCAATTTGTTACCTGTAAAGAAGCTTCCATAAGTCTATCATCTGGTTTTTCATCAGAAATTCTACAGGCCAAAAGGGAATGGCATGAAGTATTCAAGGTAATGAAAAGCAAGAACATGAAACCAAGATTACTATTTCCAGCAAGGCTATCATTCAGAATAGATGTTGAAAAGATAGCTTCCCAATAAAAAAGGCTAAAGGAGTTTATCATCACCTGGCCAGCACTGTAATAAATGCCAAAGTGAATGCTGTAATGAGTAGAGACAGAAAGAGATAAACAGGCTTACAGAATTAAAATGGAAAATAAGTACATATCTAATCTAATAAAAGAGTGATATGCAAATTAACCATCTCTCCGGGACACCTAAACCACACCCACCAGCCGAGCCACACCCACCAGCCAATCAGAGGGGCTGTATGCAAATTAACCCAGCCAAGATGGCAGCTGGCAGCCACGGAGCTAACCAGCAGGCTTCCATTGCAACTGCCTGCCTAGGCTGGCTGAGTCTCTGCTCACTGTAACAATGTTTCCATTATAGAAGCCACGGAGCTGAAACAAACAGGAGGCTTCCTTATTTGCCTAGGCCTCAGCTCAAAGCAACAGTGTTTCAATTATAGAAGTTAAATAAATCCCAGAAACCTAATTCCAGCCAGCCTTGCTGGGACCTTGGGTCAGTGGGAGATGTGGGCATCCTGAAAGCCTGAAAACGGCCCTCAGCCCCTCACCCAGGCTGGCCAGGTACCCCAGTAGGGATTCAAACCCTGAAGGGACTGTATATATAAAAATGCACATATTCAAATGCAACATTGTGTCAAAATTTCAAAGCAATCCGTGAAGAACTTTCGGAGATTTGAGATTTTGAACAAACATTTACATTTTTATTTATATAGACTAGAGGCCCAAAGCATGAAATTCATGCAAGAGTAGGCCTTCCTTTCCCTAGCTGTTGGCACTGCCTTCGCTCTGAAACCTGGGCTTCCCTCACAGCCCCGTCTTTGTCTGGTCTAATTAGCATATTATGCTATTATTATTATTATTTTGGAATCCTAAATGACAAATCTCACAAAATTTTTAAAATATATTTTTATTGATTTCAGGGAGAAAGCAAGAGGGAAAGATAAAAACATCAATGGTAAGAGAGAATAACTGATCAGCTGCCTCCTGTGCAGCTCCTAGTGGGTATCGCGACCACAACCTAGGCATGTGCACTGACCTGGAATCAAACGGTGACCTCCAAGATCATTGGTTGACACTCAACCACTAAGCCATGCCAGCTGGGCACTCCCACAAAATTTTTAAATTTTGTCATGCCTTCATTTTGAAGTCTGTTTTGTCAGATATGAGTATTGCTACCCCAGCTTTCTTTTCTTTTCTATTTGCATAGAAATTTTTTTTCCCAACCTTTCATTCGCATCCTGTGGTAGTCTTTTGTTCTGAGGTGGGTCTCTTGTAGACAGCATATAATTGGGTCATCTTTTCGTATGCATTCATCTACCCTTGTCTTTTGAATACAGCATGTAATCCATTTACATTTACAGTTATTATTGACTAGGGGCCCGGTGCACAATATATTGTGCACTTGGGGGGAGGGTGTCCCTCAGCCCGGCCTGTGCCCTCTCACAGTCTGGGACCCCTCGGGGGGATGTCCACCGGCTGGCATGCCTGGCCAGCCTGGGTGAGGGGCTGATGGCTGTTTGCAGGCTGGCCAAGCCAGCCCTGCCCACCTGGAGGCCTGCCACCTGCCCTGCCCAACTCACTCCTGCCACCCACCCACCCCATGCCCACCTCCGAGGTTACACTAATGACCTCCATCTTGGCTGAATTAATTTGCACACAGCCACTCTGATTGGCTGGTGGGTTTGGCTTGGATGGTAGGCATGGCTTAGGCATCCCAGAGGAAAGGTTAATTTTAATATTACTATTTTATTAGAGTAGCTGTCATACCTGTGACAGGTAAAAACATGCTTTTAAAAAAAAAACAGGTAAAAACATGCTCTTTTTTAAAAACAACGCCATCTGTTGGAAGTAAAAGCAACACACGCTATAAACTTAACAATATTGTTCAGTCTAACATTCAAAGCCAGGCAGTCACATACAAGTCTGTCGACACTGTTGTAGAAGCAGATGAAGCAGTTAATTACCCAACAGAATTTTGGAATTCACTCGATCTGCCAGGAATGGAATTCAGTCGGCGTGCCAATTATCATGCTGTGAAATCACAACCAGTGTGGGGCTGCGTCTTGTGCCAGGGCTAGACTGGGGCTGGGGTGGCCACCGCAATCCCCCCCCCCCCCCCCGGCAGCTAAGGGCTTGCGGGGAGTGTGGCAGGTGAGGGTGGGGAAACTTCCTCAGCTCCTTTTTCCTCCGGCTTTTCGGCGGCTCGGCAAGAGTTCCTGCTGGTGGGAGTCAGGAGTGGGTGGGGTGCAGGGTGCAGGCTGCCGGTGGGGAGCAGGGGTGCAGGCCAGTGCGGGGGGCTGCAGAGGCACACATGTGCGAGGCCAGACCAGCCAGGCAGCCATCCGGGAGGGTGCATTGTATACCCACAAGCATTGTGCAATTAAACATATTAGAAACATGTGCTTTCTCTTTTCTTTTTTAAAAAAATTTTATTGATTTTTTACAGAGAGGAAGGGAGAGGGATAAAGAGTTAGAAACATCAATGAGAGAGAACCATTCATCAGCTGCCTCCTGCACACCTCCTACTGGGTATGTGCCTGCAACCAAGGTATATGTCCTTGACCGGAATCGAACCTGGGACCCTTCAGTCTGCAAACATCCACCAAGCCAAACCGGTCAGAGCTCTTTTCTTTCTTTTCCATTTAACCAGACTGAGCTACAGCAACATATGGCCGGGTATAGCTAGTATATAATCTAATCTAATAAAAATGTAATATACAGGGAACCAAGATGGCGGCATAAGGTATATACCTGAATGCACAGCCTCCCACAACCACATTAAAAAATACAACTATAAAGCTAAACAGCCTCCTCCAGAACCATGGGAGTGGAAGTTTTACAACTAGAAGGCAAGAGAACAAGTACATTGAGACTGAGTAGAAGTTCTCGGCACCAAAACAGAGAGGTACGGATGTGTGCGAAATGGTGGTGGCGGCTGCACCTGGGTCTTCGGCTTGGAAGGGTCACACTGAACTTGTTGCGGGCTGTCTGGCACGGGGTAGAAGACGAGACTGGTATTCTAGCAGAGCTGTTCCCAGTGATCACTGATGCAGAGCTCCGAGACTCGGGGACTCGGGCGCGCAGACGCCAGGGTGTGGAGACACCAAAACAGGGAGAAGCTGTGGAGACGGCTGAGGGGCAGCCATCGCTGGTTGTCCCACCCAATTTACAACCCCACCCAAGCTGTGCTCCTGTCTGCCTGCAACCTAACCTAACAGACTGCAGCTGGAACAGAGAACTCCAAAAGTTCCAAACCCCAAACAACGAGGAGAAATGTATAGATCTTGCTGTACCACCTCCTGGGTGAACTCATGCAGCAGCTGACTTTGCACCTCCTTGGAGATACTGGAGCCAGGGTACCCAGTGGCCAGATACCAGATTTCAACTCCTCACATCCATAAGGGACACACTTAAGAGACAGACTCAGTGAGCACCAAAGCCCCACTGAAGCAAGTTCTGCTCCATAAGGGTGTCTCCTGCATAGCAGTTCTTCCACAGTAGATACAGCGGGTTCTCGCAATCAATTGGCCTGGAGGTCATTTCCTCCCAGTGATACCAACAGCAATCAATACTTAATTACAACAAGACTGTGTACCCAGCCCTCAAAGGCATACACCAAGAGTGTCCACCCCAGGTGATTGGGGAGGCTGAATCACTGGGCCCTATAGGACACCTAGCACAGAAGCCACTCTATCATCGCAGGGAATCAGCCAAAGAAACAGATCAGAGACAAAGAAACAGATCACAAATGACAGAAATGGAGGAAAGCAAACGACTGGATATAGAGTTCAAAACCACGGTTATAAGGTTTTTCAAGAATATTCTAGAGACTGCGGATAAATTTAGTGAGACGCTCAAGGATATGACAAAGGACCAGCTAGAAATTAAGCATACACAGACTAAAATAAAGAATAATATACAGAGATCCAACAGCAGACTAGAGGATCGCAAGAATCAAGTCAAAGATATGAAATATGAAGAAGCAAAAAACACCCAACCGTAAAAGCAAAAAGAAAAAAGAATCCAAAAATATGAAGATAGCGTAAGGAGCCTCTGGGACAACTTCAAGTGTACCAACATCAGAATTATAGGGGTGCCAGAAGAGAGAGAGCAAGATACTGAAAGCCTATTTGAAGAAATAATGACAGAAAACTTCCCCCACCTGGTGAAAGAAATGGACTTACAAGTCCAGGAAGCGCAGAGAACCCCAAACAAAAGGAATCCAAGGAGGATCACACCAAGACACATCATAATGAAAATACCAAGGGCAAAAGACAAAGAGAGAATCTTAAAAGCAGCAAGAGAAAAACAGTTAGTTACCTACAAGCATACTGATAAGGTAGTACCCATACGACTGTCAGCTGATTTCTCAAAAGAAACCATACAGGCCAGAAGGGAGTGGCAAGAAATATTCAAAGTGATGAATAGCAAGAACCTACAACCAAGATTACTCTACCCAGCAAAGCTATCATGTAAAATTGATGGTCATATAAAGAGCTTCACAGACAAGAAAAAGCTAAAGGAGTTCATCCCCACCAAACCAGGATTATTTGAAATGCTGAAGGGCATTTTTTAAGAAGAGGAAGAAGAAGGAAAAGGTAAAAGATAAAACTTGTGAACAACAAAGTTACAACAAATACATATCTATCAACCAGTGAATATAACAATTAAGTCACTAGAAATATCTGATGAACAGAATAAACTGGGGAATAGAATAGAAGTAAGGGCATACAAAGGGAATGGACTGACAATTCTCAGGGGGAAGGGGGAGTGAGGGGTATGGGAAGAGACTGGATAAAAATCTTACATATATGGATGAAGACAGTGGTGGGGGTAAGGGAACGGGGTGAGGGGGAACCAGGTGGAAGGGAGCTAGGGGGGTTAAAAAAAGGAACATCTGTAATAATCTGAACAATAAAGATTTATTTAAAAAAAAGTGAATCCTCAAAAAAAGTAATATGCAAATTAACCACCACTGAGACACCTAAGCCACACCCACCAGCCAAGCCACACCCACCAGTTAATCAGAGCGGCTGTATGCAAATTAACCCAGCCAAGATGGCAGATGGCAGCTACGGAGCTAGAGCAAATAGGAGGCTTCCGTTGCACCAGTGATGGAGTTGAAACTGCCTGCCTAGGCTGGCCGGGCCTCTGCTCAAGGCAACAATGTTTCAATTATAGACGCCACGGAGCTGAAGCAAACAGGAGGCTTCGTTGCTTGACTAGGCCTCTGCTCAAGGCAACAAAGTTTCAAATATAGAAGATAAGTAGACCCCAGAAACCTGATTCCAGCCAGCCTCGCTCTGACCTTGGGTCAATGGGAGCTGTGGCAGCCTGAAAATGGCCCTCAGCCCCTCACCCAGGCTAGCCAAACCCCCATGGGGTGAGGGTCTGCACTGGAGGGGCTTGGCCAGCCTACAAACAGCCATCAGCCTCTCACCCATGCTGGCCAGGCATGCCAGCCGGTGGACATCCCTCAAGGGGTCCCACACTGCGAGAGGGCACAGGCTGGGCTGAGTGACCCTCCCCCCACCCCACCCCCGAGTGCGCAAATTTTTGTGCACCGGTCCCCTAGTACTTTTATAATTTTCTATGCCCATGATTAGGAAATAAGTCATATTTCTTCCTGTATGAGCTAATGAATTATTATAGGCACATACACTATTTAATAACAATATTTTCCAAATAACTTATTTGAAAATGAGGATTTTAGCAGTCTGTCATGGGTAGTATAATGATAATTAAGAGAAGCCTGGAGTTCGAGTGTCCATGTGTCATTACTTAGATACATAAATTGGTGTTATTGCTATAACATAAATGTTGGTTGAGAGATTCTTGGTGACTTGCTAATATATTTTTGTTTCTATCCATCCCTTATATTCTTCTGAAAAAAATTAACTTGAATTTTTTCTGCTGCCCATTGTACTAGGAGTATGTGCCCATTTTAGGTAATTTTCACATGTATTGCTATATTTTACCACCTTGTATCCTATTGCATTTTTTGCAGTGTGAACACTGGTAGGCATGAGTTCATTCTGTAATTCCAGAATTTAAGTGTATTTCTTTGTGTTTTCCTTGAAGATACTTCTATTAAAATTTTACTGAAAACATAAAATGAATCCTAAATGATCTATGGAATGTTTCAAAGCCAACTATTTTAAAACTAGATATCTCATTACATAGCTGTTATCTCTTGAGATATTTTTAAATTGGGCTAAAAGTCAAAGAAGCAATGAAAGTTATCTTTCATTTATTCTTCCTAGGAGTTTCTTTGAGTTGCTGCTTTTCTTTGGAAGAGATGAGTTTTATGAAGAGCCCTTAAAGGATATTCTTGGATCATTCCAGGTAAAACAACTTACTATTTTACATTTTGTCTATATATAAAACAGGCCTTTATTCTCAACCTAAAAATAGTATATTGGTTACTTATTGCTTATAAGTTTTTAAATTTATTCAGGTGGTAGTGCTTAAGATCCTGTTATACTGGTGGGAAAAAAAGTTTCTTAAAATGAATTTTAGCTGTATTTGTAAGCAGTCTGTAGATAGGATTCCAATTCTGCATTTGCTATACCAGAGCCTATTGCCACCACCCTATAGATTCTTAAGCACATCCTGATCACATACTCATTTTTTATTGCTGCAGGCTTTGTTTTCAAAGCTCCATGAAGATCTACCCATAGCTAGACTCAGGCTGTGTCCCATGCCACATTTCCCCTTGTCTATACATACCCTGATTTTCTCATCTATTTTCTCAATAGTCTCCCCAGGATAGGAGGCAGATGTTTTTTGGATTCTTTATGCGAGAAGAGAGTAAAAAAGTACACAGGAACTTTCCTGTAGATGGCAGGAACATTTGATCTTTTTACCATTTACTTCGGAAGAAATAACCTAGTACTGTGGCTCACTAATGCGCCCTTAGCATCATCTCATCAGCACTTCTCTGGGGTAGAATAAAGGAAGATGTGCTTTGAGCTCCCCCTAGAGGTAAAGTGTTCAGACAAAGTATCTTACATTTATTCCTGTGGTGTTAACAACAAAGGCTGATGGTCAACCATGAGTATTCCTGTCCACTTTTAGGAAGGAGATCCACAGAGTAACAGAAGAATCATGTGATACAGTATTTCACCTAGAATTTTTATTTCATATTTATTGAAAGCAAGCTTTTAGATTGAATAGATTTTTATGATCAATTACTCTGCTGTATACACAAAACATAAAAATTATAAGCAAACTTAATTGGCTGAGGCATGTCTAAAACATCTTCACATTCAGAATCTGAGTCTAGATATGCTTTTCTACTCAGTCATCAATGTCTGTTTTTCTATACCATTTTGTCTTCAGTGACATGAAAAGTGTTGATGATGTAGCATTTCCTGAAATAATAAAAGAACTAAAGTCATTGGTACTTGGCTTTAAAACTTTAAGCTGGCTTTATGGTCCTGTTTAGCCAATTTTTGACTCCTGCTTCAGAGGTGTTGTTAAGTTGGATTAATTACCCTACACCCATCCCACATCTTTGATTCCCAAGTTAATAAAGTACTCTGCCAGTCTCAGATTTTATTACGAATCACCAACATACCCTTTTGCAAGTGTCCATGCTGTCTTTGAATGTCCATTCAAGTAGAATGACCACTATATCGCGACCATTTCTAGGTTGACAATGGATTCTAAGATATTGAATATACAACATTCTGATTTCAGAGTTGTACAAATATGAAAAAAATTCTTGTTACAATCAGTGAAATTAGGAACATTACATTGAACATTTTACTTTATCCATTTTTATATTCAGCAAAAGAGGAAAAATACCTGTTGTTTTGGAGCTTACATTTTAATTAGAGCCTATATTCAAGTATTTAAAACATTGATTTTCCATTCAGTTTTTCCTTTGACACTTGTGTTCTTGGCAATCCATTCATAAACTTTTACTCAGCAAATATTTATTGAGTTCCCACTATGTGCCAGGTGCGAAGCTCTGGGACAAACAGTAGTAAGCAAAAACAGAAATACCTTGTTGTTGTGGAGTTTAATTCTAGTATGAAAACAGAATGACAGTAAACCAAATTGTAAATTAAGAGTATTTTAAATGACTTAGAGAAAAATGATGGAGGCCAGGGAGATAGGGAATGCTGGCATAGTGATACTGGGGAGGAAATTTCAGTTTTAAATGGATCGTCAAAGAATCCCTCATGGAGATGTGGTCGGTGTATTGACAATGGAAACCAATGATGTGTCCATAGAATAGATGACTTGTTTTAGATGTATGAAATCGTAACATTTTGAGGGGATATAGTCTTTTTTTTCTTGTGAGCAGGGTTTCCATTCAGTTATTAATATAGTTATTTCCTCAAGGGAGGGTTTATGAATTTTGTATCTCCTACTCAAATTCTAAAGCCCACCACCCTTTCTCCTTTTTTGTTGCTTTTTACAATTTCTCTGCCATTTCTGTGATTGTATTGCTGTGACCTCTTCCCCTTTTCTTCAGCCTTCTTTAACTCCTGCCTCCTAGGAGAGACTTCACCTTTTGTTCCCATTTTAGCTTTACCTAGATAATCGTCATCCATTTTCTGAACTCAGCTGTTGCTGCTGGTGCTTCCCAGGCCTATGCCCTTAGAGTCCCAGGAAGGCCAACATACAGTACATCCCCAAAACCGAGTGTATAATGTCTGGCTCGTGGGCCATATAAGGCCCGAGAAATCAATTGTTAATTGTTTGACCAAATATAGGCTAATTTTTAAGTTGCTAATTGTGTATAGCCTGCCAACGATATTATAAATATCCAAATGGCCCTTGGCAGAAAAAGATTCTCCACCCCTGCCCTAAAATCTTTCATTTGCTGAGCTTTGTGGATTCTCCAAAGTTTCTGACTAACTTTGATAATCCAATAGCCATCCGAGTATTATCTTTGGAAATTTAAAAAAATTTTATACTGCTAGTGTAAACTATTTCCCCAGATGGTTTCCTTCTGTCCATCTTTCATACAGATTCATACCAGCTTAAGATCATGCTCTTTCTCCTCTTCCATGTACCTGGGGGTCTTGTTAAAATGCAGATTATGACTCAGTAGTTCTGGGGTGGGGCCTGAGAGTCTGCATTTCTAACAAGCTCAGAGGTAATACCCATAGTGCTGGTACCTGGATCACATCGAATCCTCAATGGACAAATATTCTTTTAGTTAATTTTTCCTTCTGTATCCACCCTCCACTCCTCGTCCTCATATTCCAACTATAAGTATAGTAGCTTTGCTACTCATGCTGTCATCTTGGGTAGTTTCTGTGTCTATTTCTTCATTTGTAAAATGAGGACAATACTGTACTTTCTGCATAGGATCATCAGCTTGGCATCATTCTTAGCAAAACATCTGACTTAAGGTTTAAGGCAGGCCTTATAGCCTGTCTGGTGAAGGGTGTGGCTTTTGATGTCATACTACCTGGATTTATCTGTTTTCACAATAAAACCAAAACCTAGCCCTTAATTATAAGCTTATTCTGTTCTTCCACTGATTTCTTTTTTTAAAATAAACAATTCATAAGTTTTTCTTTAAATTTATTTGTTAATCCTCACATGAGGATATTTTTCCATTAATTTTTAGGGAAAGTGGAAGAGAGAGGGAAAGACAGAGAGAAACATAGATGTGAAAGAAATACATTGATTGGTTGCTTCCTGTCTAAGCCCTTACCAGGGCCCGGGCTGGGGAAGAGCCTGAAACCAAGCTACAAGTCCTTGAGTGGAATTGAACCCGGGACCCTTTGGTCTGCAGACCGATGCTCTAGCCAAACTGGCTAGGGCCTTCCATTGATTTCTGATCTAAAACCTGAGCTGTTCAAGTAGAAATTTTTAAGTCTTACCCAATTACTATAATTTTCCTCTGGCTTATTCCCAGAAGAAACTTCAATCTTAGAGCTAGATGTTCCATTCATTGCCTTCTAACAGTTTGCTTTTTTATTCCTTAGTTTCCAAAAACTTTTTTTTTTACCTCAACACAAGAAATGACACATTTCTAATATGATGCACTTACCTTACTATTATTATATTTAATCTGTTCATTGGTGAATTTTCCATAGGCTTGTGGTTGAATTCATACAGTAGGCCTCCAGACACCATTAGTTTAATGACATTTTCTAGATTCCCAGTGAAATAACAAAAATAACATAAAATAAGGAAAAAAATCCTTACGAATGATAGAAATGATGAAGACGTATATCAAGAACTTGGGCAAACCAGATTGAGAGATGGGCCAAACAATATTTGATTAACTGAATGCAATTAAATAGGGGGGGTGGCGAGAGAGAGAAAAAGAGAGAGAGGGAAAGAAAGAGAGAGAAGTGTATAACAACAGGCGCTGGAGGAAATAGTAGATGGTAGGGCATTTGGTGTGTGGTCAGTGTCATTTTTGTTGGTGCTTTTTTAAAAAAAAAGTTTTTAGTTTGTTAATCCTCTCATGAAAAGTCTGCACAGTCACCACAGATAAAGGCACAAGAATCTTTACTCTCTCTGTTGTCCAGTCTCCAGCTCACTTTTTGTCAGCACCAACACTGCCCTTTGTAGTCCCCTTGATTTTCATTCTGTTCTTGTGTTCCTTTTACTGTTGTCTTGAGGTCTTCTTCTTGTCATATTGGTCATGTCTTGCAAGTCTATGTTTGGGTTCATTTTTCTTTGCACGATCCAAGGAATCAAATCATGCCAAAGCCAGTAAGTGGGCTTGCCACCACTAAAATGGGTTCTGTATGCAAATACAAAGATGACACCTGGTGTGGTCTTACTCATTTTGGCCAGTTTTTCACGAATTTTCTGTCCTAGGTTGCCTGCTAAAGGTGATGGATATCAGTGATCATTTGTTCCCACTGAAATAGTCTGTTGGTCATGATCTTCCTTATCTATATAGTTACTGTGTTATTCATGATGGAGGCTAATATTCAAGCAGCCAGAGAGGAAAAGAGTTGTTGGTGCTTCTTGAAAGTTTACCAAGTATGCACCAGAGCCCACAAAACAGGAACTGTGATATGACTGTTATACCTACATTAAAAATGGGATGTATGACTCTGCATGAGAGCATTCCTTCCATCGAGAGAATAAAGATATAACCCAAACCAAATGTAGCCTGTCCCAATATCCAGAGGTGAGAGAACCTTGAAAAGGTATGGTAGTCTCCCATGTAGTTTCCTCTTTACTTCCTCACAGGCCATTGATCTACCAAATAGATCTACCTTTTGCTTTGGGCTCAGGATTCCACAGAGAGACTTATTTACCCATTAGTAAAACAGCTCTCTGTTCTAGATATTCTAGATAAAGATGAATAAAGAGAATGTCATTTACCGTCAATTACATGGGAACATAAGACAGTTATAAAAGAATCAGTTATAAGCATTATTTACAATAGCCAAGATCTAAAAATGGCCTAAATGCCTACCAGTAGATAATAGGGTGAAAAAGCTATGGTATGTTTATACAATGGGATACTATGCGGCTATAAAAAAAGAATAGAATCTTAACTTGTGCAATATTGTGAATGGACCTGGAGATTATTATGCTAAGTGAATATAGCTAGTCAGAGAAAAACAAATACCATATGATCTCACTTATATGTGGAATCTAATGAACTGACGAACAAAATAGAAACCAAGGCATGGATATATGAAACAGACTGACAGCTGTCAGAGGGAGCAATCAGCAGATTAGCTCGAGAAAAAAACACACAAATCAATGAAGGAAATGATATCTAGAAATTAATTTTCAATTCAAAGTTATGTGTAGTCATATCTGGTATAATCTCCAATTTTCAGAATAAAGGGAAGTTCCTACAAATTCAGGACTCATGTAGAATAAATACAATTCCCACAAAAGGAAAAATATTATCAGGTTGGCAATGACTTTCCATTATAACGAATGCCAGCCTAAATAGATACCGTCTAAGGAGGTTTTCAAGAGAAAAAAAATATTGTTTACTACAGCTGCCCAAGCCCTATTATTTATGAGAGAGGGCAATAGAAATAAATAGTCCAAATACTTGTAAAACAAACCATGTACATGTCTTTTACCAAGAAAACAAAGAATTATGATAGTTGATTTAGAAATGTTCAAAACAAAGAATTTACAAAGAAAGTTGGTACAAAATAAAAGAAACAGGATTGACCTGAGAAACCAATTTAAAATTAGTGGCTTATTATTAACTAGGGGCCCGGTGCACGAAATTCATGCACGGGGGTGGGGGGATGGGGGGTGCGGGGTAGATGGTCCCTCAGCCCGACCTGCACCCTCTCCAATATGGAGTTCTTGGGGACTCTCACAATCCAGAACCTCTGGTTCTTAACCGCCCCCAGCTTCCGCCTGCAAACCGCCCCAGGGCCCAGGCACCCGCATTGGAGGCTCAAGCCTCTGGTGCATATGCCCAGGCCATTGCAGCTTTGCAGAGGCGGCTGGCTGGTCCCGCCTCCAGCTTCCACCTACAAACCGCCCCAGGGCCCGGGCACCCGCACTGGAGGCTCAAGCCTGCGGTGCAGGTGCCTGGCCATCGGGGCTTTGTAGGCCGCTGCCTCCCGGGCAGCCTGCTGGTCCCGCCCCCAGCTTCCACCTACAAACCGCCCCAGGGCCCTGGCACCCGCACCGGCCATTGGGGCTTTGCAGGCCGCCGCCTCTGGACAGGCTTCTTCCCCGCAGGCTCGCTCTTGGGGAGGGGTCGGGGGCAGACAGGAAGAGCTTACCGGCTTGCTTGCTCCTGGATCCTGAGGCAGAGAAAGGTCTTTTGTCTGCCCTGCTGGACCCTGGGGTTGGGGCCTCCGCCATCTTGCCTGGGCTAATTTGCATGCAGTTGCTCTGATTGGCTAGTGGGCGTGGCTTACCCCATCCCGGAGAAACGGTTAATTTCAATATTACACTTTAATTAGTTAAGATACGGCTATTATGAAAATTCTGTCAATGTCAGAAATGTTTCTGGAAAAAATATGTTTTAAATAAAAGCACACACGCAGTAATCTAGAACTAAAATCTCAGATTATAGTATCAATGGGGATAGGAAGATAGAGGAGAATTAAGTATATTATTGGGTATTTAAACTGAAGTAACCACACAGGGTAGGATCATTCTCTATGTGGGTGGTGATTATAGGGGGAAGAGATGGATATAGAAAGAAGGTAGTTCCACTTTAGACACAGTTTTAAATATCTTTGGAACATCCAAGTTCTAATGCCCAATTATGGTTAGACACCTGGATTTATATTTGTACCTTTTTCGTTTTTATTTTTGAAACAAAATATATATATAATTGTACACACTTAAGTATTGTTTATAAATTATTCTACATCTTCAAGTAAATTCAGCAACTGTCTGAGGAGAAGAGGCACTGAGAAGTGTGTGGCCCAGGCTCTACTTTCTTGAGTTTGTGGTTTCCAAGGAAACAGGCAAAAGAGGTGATAAACCCTCTGCAAATGGCTCAGCCAGCACCTATCTAAGCGGTGGCAAGCAGCAACTTGGTTTAAATTGAGCCTTTCTGGCAGTGAATGACCCCAACCCTCCCTGGATCAGGCAGGCTCCTGTGGAGTGCAATCTCCACGCAATACAATGGGCCCCAGTTTTATCCCTGGCGATCTCATGCGTGTTAGCCCAGGGCAGCTGGTAAGGGAGGGAAAAGGCATTACGCGGGGCAGCTCTGGTTCCATAGAAGGAAACCATGTCTGGCAGACACTCCCCTGCCACCCCCTTCAATGTGTAAGAAGAATCAAATAAACCAGTACAAACACCCTTTCCCCACTCCAGAGAGATTCAGGACTTGAGGGGCGTCCAGCCCAGGCATTGCTACCTACTTCCCATGCCCTTCATCCAAGTGGACAGGTTAGGGGATTAAGGGGAGGAAGAGGAGCCTCGCAGGAAGAGGATTCCCTGGAACCACATCCCTGCCCTCCCTCCAGACCTGACCTCTGGGAGGGCAGGGACTGACCCACCACCAGTAGATTTGCATATCCCAGACCTCTGGTACTTCCAGGCACTGGACATTCCCCCATCTTCCCTGCCTCCCAGCCACTGACCCTCACTGTCTCCTACCCAGGAAGCACTCTGTCCTCCTCAACTTTTGGTCTTTATAGCCTTACTGCATGGTGGGCTTAGTTGCTTCTCCGCAGATTTTATTTGGTAAGAACCCAGCGAAGTCGCTTAGCAACTGAGCTGCTCAGACTTCATCAGGGACAACGAATGACACACTTTACTTGGATTTGATAGCAAAGCAATCTTATTTTATTTTTTAAATAGATTTTTATTGATTTTAGAGAGGAAGGGAGGAAAGAGAGAGAGAGACGTCAATGATGAGAGAAATTCATTCATTGGCTGCCTCCTGCATGCGCCCTACTGGGAATTGAGCCCGAAACCCAGACATGTGCCCTTGACCAGAATCGAACCTGGGACTCTTCAGTGCTCAAGCTGTTGCTCTACCCACTGAGCAAAACCAGGCAGGGCAAGCAATCCTGTCCTTAAAGACTTGATTTTTGTCATAAACAAGTAGATTTGAATCATATCAAACCAATATACATTTTTTAATAAAATGTCTCTTCATTTCTACTAATGCAATTCTACCTTAAAGATTATGTGGTATAATCTATACTAACACTTTGTAATCAGGCATTTTCCTGCCAAATTGTGTGCTTCACTGTGTGGTAGCGTTTGAAACACTTTCCTTTGTGCAGGGGTACACTACAAAACGTGCACATGTACCGCATTTCACTGCGTAGTTTATGAGTGGCGCACACACGACAACAATGTAAAACATTTTTATTTTTGCCGGTTCCAACTAGAGGTTCCAATGTATATTTCCTCATGTCCATTGACAGTCTCCCTGGTGGATCCAATTTTACTCGTTTCCCGCAAAAACTGTGCTAATAAAAGGGTAATATGCTAATTAGACTGGACGTCTTCCGGACATCCATCCAGATGTCCTTCCGCATAAAGCCATAGTGGCGGGGGCCAAGGCAGCAGTGGTTAGGGGTGACGAGGCCAGCAGGGGAGTGCAGTTAGGGGCAATCAGGCTGGCAGGCAGGTGAGCAGTTAGGAGCCAGTGGTCCCGGATTGTGAGAGGGATGTCCGACTGCCAGTTTAGGCCCAATCCCTGGCAGTCAAACATCCCTCAAGGGGTCCTGAATTGCAGAGGGTGCAGGCCGGGCTGAGGCCCCTCCCTCCTTTCTTCCCCCTACCCCCTTCCCCCCCCTCCCTTGTGCACAAATTTAGTGCAGCAGGTCACTAGTCAATAATAAACTTATGTGTAAATGGGTTAAATGCTCCAGTCAATGGCTTTTTTATACACCAATAATGAACTCTCAGAAAGAGAAACTAAAGAGAAACTAAACAATTCCATTTTCCACTGCAGCAACAAAATTAAAATACTTAGGAATAAACTTAAATGAGGTAAAAGCCTTGTACTCTGAAAACTATAGGATGTTGAAAAAAGAGATAGAGGAAGATACAAAGTGGAAGAATACACTGTGTTCATGGATTGGTAATATCAACAGCACATTTCTCAGACCTAGAACAAACTCTCCAAAAATTTATATGGAACCAAAAAAGACTCCAAATACCAGGTATACTGGTTAATACTGTGGATTTTGTAATCAAAGAAAACACGATAATTTCAAAAGAAACATCAAAAGTGCTTTATTCAAAGTAATGTCCATCACTAGCTACACATTTCCCCCCCTTTGTGGATACCATCCCAATAGAACTTTTCTTGTATTGAGGCAAACTAGTCAGAGACCCAATTTTCCACTTCTTCATATGCTTTGAAATGCTCAGAAAATGCATGTGCCATCGATCGGAGCAAGTGGTAATTTGAAGGAGCAAGGTCTGGTGAATACAGCGGGTGAATACTTCTCAGGCATGACCTTTTAACGTGTCTTTAACTGGTTTTGAAGTGTGTAATACTGGGTTATCAGGAAGCAAAATTACTTTGTCCATTCTGGTTGTTTTACAATCAAAGCATTGTTCAAATAGATTATTTGTTGTCAGTAGCGATCAGTATTAAAGGTTTCACCTGGTTTTAGAATCTCATAATACACCACACCTTCCTGATCCCCCCAAATGCAGAGCATTGCTTTCTTTGCAAAGCAGTTTGGCTTTGCAGTTGATGTTGATGGTAGACCTGGATCAACCCATGATTTTGTGCATTTGGGATTCTCAAAATAAATCCACTTTTCATCACCAGTCACAATTCGATGCAGAAATGACTTTCTTTCATGCCATTGAAGCAACATTTTAGTGATGACTTGTTGGTTTTCCATTTGTCTTTCGTTCAGTTGATGTGGCACCCATTTTCCTTCCTTTAAAATCTTTCCCATTGCTTGTAAATGATCGGAAATTGTTTGCTGAGCAATGTTTAATCTTTCTGCAAGTTGTTTTTGAGTTTGACACACATCTTTATCCAATAATGCTTGTAATTGTTGGTCTTCAAACTTTTTTGGTGGACCTGGACATTTCTTGTCTTTCACATCAGAAATCATCACTTGTAAAGCGTTTAAACCAGCATTCACAACTATTTTGAGATGGAGCATGTTCACCATAAGCTTCCCCAAGTATATGATAACTTTTCCTTCAAAATAAAGTAATGCATTAAAACTTCCTGCAAACACTTCCTTTCTTTTTTTTGGCACAAAATTAGACATTTTTAAGTGTAAAAATATTTATGATGTTAATGCCTTCAGCAAATTTGACATAAGAAGTTTTGAAGCTTGCTGTCAATACAACAAAATAGCATACATATCAAATCACACATACATCAACACTAGAGGCCCGGTGCATGAAATACATATGTCCCTCAGCCCAGCCCGCACTCTCTCTAATCTGGGACCCCTCAGGGGATATCCGACTCTTGGTTTAGTGAGATCGAGCCTAACCTGGTAGTTGACATCCCTTTCACAATCCAGGACTTCTGGCCTCCAACTGCTCACCTGCCTGCCTGGCTGATTGCCCCTAACCACTTCTACCTGCCAGCATGATCCCCCCCTAACCAACTTGACTGATCCCTAACTACTCCCCTGCTGGCCCAGTTGCCCCTAACTGCCCTTCCCTGCAGACCTGCCCCCCCGAACTTCCCTCCCCTGCAGGCCTGGTCACACCTAACTGTCCTCCCCTGCAGGCCTGTTCGTTCCCAACTGCCCTCCCCTGCTGGCCTGATGGACCCACAACTGCCCACCCCTGCTGGCCATCTTGTGGTGGCCATCATGTGACGACATGGGCACAGCTATCTTGTGACCACATGGGGGCCGCCATCTTGTGAGAAGTGACAATTTGCATGTTACCTCTTTATTATATAAGATATGTGTATTTCCATTTATTGAAAAAAATTCACGTTATTAACTGATACACCTGGTGGCTACAGCAATCCTGAGAAAGAACAAAGTTGGAGGAATCACATATATTACAAAGCCATAGTTCTCAAAACTGTCTGATACTGGCATAAAAACAGACATATAGACCAATGGAATACAACAGAGAACCCAGAAATCAAACCAAACCATTAAGCTCTATTAATATTTGACAAAGGAGGCAAGAGCATATAATGGAGTGAAGACAGTCTCTTCAATAAGTGGTGTTGGGAAAATTGGACAGATACATGCAAAAAAATGAAACTAGACTGCCAACTTATACCATACACAAGAATAAACTCAAAATGGAAAAAAGACTTAAATGTAAGTCCTGAAACTATAAAAGTCTTAGAAAAAAAATAACATAGGCAGCAAAATCTCAGACATCTCTTATAGCAATATGTTTATGGATATATCTTCTAGGGTAATGGAAACTAAGGAGAAAACAAATAAAATTAAAAACTACATAAAAATAAAAAGATCTGCATAGCAAAAGAAACCATCAAAACAAAAAGGGAGCCCAGTGTATGGAAGAACATATTTGGCAACGATACATTTGATAATTCTCCAAAGTAGACATACAGATGGTTAAGAGACATGAAAAAAATGCTCAGTCATTGATCATCAAACAGATGCAAATTAAAGTAACAATGAGGTATTACCTCACACCTGTTGGAATGGCTACTATCAAGAAAACCAACAAATGACGAGTGCTGACGAGGATGTGGAGAAAAGGGAAGCCTAGTCCAGTGCTGGGAATGCAGACTAGTGCAGTCATTATGGCAAACAGTTCCCCCAAAAAATTTAAAGTGGAATTTCCATTTGACCCAGTGATCCCATTTCTAGGAATATATCCTAAGAAACTTGAAACATCAATCAGAAAGAATGTATGCACCCCTGTGTTCATAGCAGCACAATTTACAATAGATAAGTTCTGGAAAAAACCCAAGTGCCCATCAGTAGCCGAGTGGATAAAAAAGTTGTGGTACATTTACACCATGGAATACTCTGTAGCAGTAAAAATGAAGAATCTCTTACCTTTTGAGACAGCATGAAGGGACTTGGAGAGTATCATGCTACGTGAAATAAGTCAGAGAAAAACAAATATCCCATGATCTCACTCATATGTGGAAACTAATGAACAAAGTAGATTCAGAGACATGGAAAGATGGAACAGAGTGCCAAATCTTAGGAGGGAAGGCAGGGGAGTGTAGGTGGGTGGGAGGTAATCAACCTAAGACCTGTATGCATATATGCATAACCCACTGACACAGGCACAAGGCTGTAAAGGCCTGGGGGGGGTAGTCTGCAGTGGGGACGGGGGTTCAAAGGGGGCAAAAAGTGGACACATGAAATACTTTAAACAATATTTAAAATAAATACACAAAGAAATAAACGAGACATTTAAGCTTAAGGGACCATGTAGAAGCATCCAAAAGAGGAATATCAACATCAATAAGTTATATCTTTCTGGAAAGGTCAATGTACATGGATCAGCAGTCATCTAAAAGAGAGTACTACACAGTATGCATTAATACCATACCATAGTGTCCAATTATAAAGATCTTATATTCTGAACGTCTTGCAAAGTCTTGTATTGTCAAGAGCAGGCATGTAATTGCCATAAAAATCATAGATAAGATTAACAGTTTGAAACTATCTCTGAAAGCACATATGGATCAGTGAAGCATTCACTAATCACTGAAAGCTGGTTTTGTAGAGTGTCCTAATACATAACGACTAGAATTTTATCATGGTTGTGCTTGGAATAGTTTATATTTCACCAGGTAAAATATTAGGTCATGGAAAATTTAGCTGTAAAGAACTGTAGAGGGCAGTAAGTCCAATCTAATATAATAAAAGAATAATATGCTAATTGCATCACTCTGCTACATCCCAAGCCATGCCCATCAGCCAATCAGAGCGACTATATGCAAATTAACCCAACCAAGATGGCGGCCGGCAGCCACAGAGCTAGAGCAAACAGGAGGCTTCATTGCTCTGGTGATGGAGGAAGCTACCTGACTAGGCAAGCTGTGGCCTCTGCTCAAGGCAACAAAGTTTCAATTATAGAGCCACAGAGCTGGAGCAAGCAGGAGGCTTCGTTGTCCTGGTGATGGAGGAAGCTTCCTGCCTAGGCAAGCTGTGGCCTCTGCTCAAGGCAACAAAGTTTCAATTATAGAAGATAAATAAACCCAGATACCTGCTTCAAGCCAGCCTCGCTGGGACCTTGGGTGGCTGGGGGCTGTGGCCAGCCTGCAAACAGCCATCAGCCCCTCATCCAGGATGGCCCCACCCTCATGAGGTGAGTGTCCGTGCTGGAGGGCTTGGCCAGCCTGAAAATAGTCCTCAGCCCCTTACCCAAGCTGGCTAGGTGCCCCAGCAGTGACCCTCACACTGAAGGGGCTGTGGCCAGCCTGCAAACAGCCCTCAGCCCCTTACCCAGGCTGGCCAGGCACCCCAGCGGGGATACCTACCCTAAAGGGATGTGGCCAGCCTGCAAACAGCCATCAGCCCCTCACCTAGGCTTGCCACACCCTCATGGGGTGAAGGTCCTGCTGGGGGGTTTGGCCACCCTGCAAACAGCCATCGGCTCCTCACTCAGGCTGGCCAGGCACCCAGCAGGGACCCTTACCCTTAAGGGGGTGTGGCCAGTCTGAAAACAGCCCTCAGCTCCTCACCCAGGCTGGCCAGGAACCCCAGTGGGACCCTCACCCTGATCCAGGACACCCTTCAGGGCAAACCAGCCCGCCCCCACCCATGCACCAGACCTCTATCCTATATAATAAATGGGCAATATGCAAATTGACCCTAACAGCAGAACGACTGGGAATGACTGGTCACTATGACACACACTGACCACCAGGGGGCAGACGCTCAATGCAGGAGCTGCCCCTGCTGGTCAGTGCCCTCCCACAGGGGCAGCTCTGCTCGGCCACAAGCCAGGCTGCCAGCTGCCAGTACAACAGTGGTGGTGGGATCCTCTCCTGCCTCCTCAGCAGTGCTAAGGATGTCCAACTGCAGCTTATGCCTGGTACCCACTGGCAAGTGCACATCCTCCGAGGGTTCCCAGTCTGTGAGAGGGCACAGTCCGGGCTGAGGCACCCCCCCCCCCCCCCGAATGCACAAATTTTGGTGCACTGGGCTCTAGTTTTTAAATGATGAAACCAAGGACCAGAGAGATTCATTTGTTTATCTATTTGTCAACATTTATTGGAGATTAAGTAACTTGCCCACTTTGTAGAATAGCCAGTACTGTGACTTCTCCTCTTGACTAACTCCGCTGCTCTTTCTGCTGAATCAGATTTTTTATTTATTAACGTGTGTAGGGATCTTTGCTGAAATCTTGCATACATCTTAATTCTGCTTCAGGTTTGTCTTACAAGTTAGAACTATAACAATAGTACTTCTCTGTTGGCCATATGATTTCATTACTTATTTTAAAACTAGAGACCCAGTGCACGAAATTCTTGCACGGTAGGGGAGTAGAAGGGGGGTCCCTCAGCCCAGCCTGCCCCCTCTCACATTCGGGGACCCCACAGTGGATGTACTACTGATGGCCACACTCTGGCAGCAGAGGTTCAGAGCAGGTGCCCATGTGTGTGTGTTCCTGCTGGGGGCCTACTCCCAGCCGCACCCGAGGGTGGGAACAGGAACCCCATGTACGTGTGTGTGTGTGTGTGTGTGTCTGTCTGCTGGGGACCTGCCTCCAGCCACACCATGGAGGCTTGGAGCAGGCACCCCTGTGTTGATGTCAGGCTCTTGGCCTCACCTGCATGTTGTTCTCTCCCTTGATCTATGGCCAGGGCTAGGTGCTTCTGCCGGCCACGCTTGCCTGCTCCCAGATCACTTTGGCATCCAAGGAGCAGGCCCTGCTGCTTGCTGCCTGTGGGCTGCGCGTGCCTGCTCGCAATCCGAACATGTTGGCAACCGGGAGCAAGGCCCTGCTGCCTGGCCCTGCCTGCGCGTGCCTGTTTGTGGTGGCGCGGCAGCGGCGGTGGCTGGGAGCAAGGCCCTGCTGCCTGGTCCTGCCCATGCGGCCCTGCTGGGGCCTCCCTGCTGGCGGTGCTTGCCTACTGGAGGGCAGCTGCTCACGGGTTGCCGTGGCAATGCCTGCTGTGCTCACGTTGCCAGGGTGACCCCACCGGCATCCTGCCCCACTGCTATGGGCACTGCCATCTTTGTTGTGGAGTGACTGTTAATTTGCATGTTACACTTTTATTAGATAGGATAGGATGTTAATGGGTGCATGTGCTTTCATTAGAATGGCAACTACAAATTAATTCTGAAATTTGACTATGCTCTCAGTTGATGGTTTTATAATATTTACTAGGGGCCCGGTAAACAAAAATTTGTGCACTCGGGGGTCCCTCAGCCCAGCCTGTACCTGCACAACCTGCCACCTGCCACCCGCACATCTCGCCCCACTCACCCCACACACATCACCTGCCACCTGCTGATCCTGCCTGCCCAACCCCACACCACCCGCCACCCGCTGATCGCGCCCCACACCCCCACACCACCAACCACCC
>PVJC01025111.1:0-24980 GCA_004026665.1 Murina feae | reverse complement strand
AAGGCTTAAAGGCGTAGTCTGAGTCCGTCCCATGTCATCCATCCAGTAAGTCCACAGAATAAAACAGAAAAACACACAGACAGAGGGCCAGACAGAGGGCCCCAAAGAACAGCCTTCCAAACCTGTGAAGGCAAAACCAAAAGCTAGATGATGGCCTTATGCCAAGGTTGCAACCCACCTGGTCTCAATTCATACAATTCGTGGAGAGGAATTCCTGTCCCTCCTGGGAAGATTGGAACGTCTTCTGAATCTTCCAGCCCACAATCCTCCAGTGCGTCCACTTAGACCACGCCAGGCACTACAATTCCACAAAGAGACAGAGAACAGACAAACACCTACCTTGGCCATTCAGGCTTTTTGGGTTGAGGGCCCCCCATGGATGTTGGAGATCCCGGGATGAGCTCCCAAAATGTTGTGCCCAGGTTGTGAGATCCCCAAGTAATCCACCAAGGAGCCGAGCCCGATGCAAGAACAAGAGACTTCATTCGAGCTAGCTTAAGCTCCCCTCTTGCTGCACTCACCAGCGCAGCAGCAGGAGACAGAGAGACAGCCCATTTCAGGAAAACAAAGGTTTTATATAGGGGTTGGAGTAAGGGGAGGGGAGAGGTCTGTAGGCCTTGACGATTGGCCTGGCACAAGTCAGGATCTTGTTACACAGGAAGTGGTTATATTCATGGGGTATACTTCCCTTGATTCTCATTGGTTTGTTTAATGAAAGCTAGGCGTGGCTTGCAGGGGCTTGGGTTTCCGGGAAGAAGCTCCTGGCAGAACACATGGCTAATGGCTGCTGTCCAAAATGGAGGATCCAGGGCGGGGTAAAGGTTGTAGCCCTTGCCTTTTTAATCAGAAACATATACATCCAGGGATACTGCAAACAGGACACCCAGGGACCAGCTAGGAACCCAGGAACACCGGAGATCAAACTGAGAATACGTGGACCCAGATGAGCCTTGCTACTCCTCACAGAAAGGTCAGATTTCACTAGATAAAGGCATGGTTTGTATTCCAGGTGGGAGAGATGAATGGGCGTGGGGAAAGTCTGCACTTCACAAAGTCCGCGGCCTTTGGAGCTAGCGTGACCTGAGTGTGGGAAGGGGTCCCGCAGGCTGCTAGCGGAAGGGAACACTAAAAAACCAGCCCGTACTTGATCTGGGCACAAAAAGGCAGCCTTGGATTTAGGATGCAGAGAAGAGATGTTGAGATAGTTGCACACAGAGCTGGAGGGTGGAGGTCATGAGTCTGCACACATCCTCGGTCCTCGGAGGGGCTCCTTTTTTCCTCTCATTAAGTCTATGCTTTTGATTGTTAAACCCAATACATAGTAGCGTCCAATTGGGGTCACTCATGGAGACGGCAGGCGAAAGCTGTTTTTGTGGGTCTTGGGAAGCAGAGCAGGGAGTGACAGATTTAGAAACCAGCTCTGGGGCAGTCCATTCCCCCAAACCAGTAGCAAGACCAATAGGGAAAGCAAAAGCTAAATACTGGCTAGAGAGGACTTATAGCCATGGAGGTAACTCCAGAAACACTGCCACCCAGAGGGTGATCCACAAACTGACTCTTCTGTAAACACAAATAAAGACAGGCTCAGAAACAAAAAAGCACTGCCGGCTTTAAAATCAGGACTGTGGTTTGCAATACAGAGGAGCAGTGAGTCACAGGGAACTTCAATACTCTCCTGAATAGCTGACAAGACAAAGGTATACCAATAAGAAGAGCAGAAGAAGTGAATGACCCTCACTACTGCACATTTTTCTTTTTTCTTTTAAGAAACAAATTTTTTTTGTCTTTTTTCCTCACTTGATTTCACCTTTTTAATTATTGCATCTTTATTTTTAATCAATATTATTACCACTACTATTTTTTTCTCTTTTCTAAGAATCATTTTATTTTCTCTTTATTTTAGTTTGAGATTGGTGTTCTTCTTTCTATTTTCAGTTTTCCTGTAGCATCATTTTACTCTATCTTAACTTTATCTTTATGCCACCACTCTCTTCCTCACTTTTCCCCTGTTGTTGTCCTGTTTCTCATACCCAACTCATGCTTTAGGTTTTCCCTATTCCCTCTTTTTACCTCTTGTTACAATTTCACCCTACTTATTATCTAATTTCCAATCCCCTGCTCTAAGCCCACAGATACCTCATTCTTCTCTTTCTTCACTATTCAAATTTTGTTTTTCTCTCTATTGTTTTGCTGTTGTTTTCTTAATTGTTGATTATAATGGGGTTTTTTTATGCTTGCTGGTGAGATTGTTTCGCTTTTTGTTTTGTTGTTGTTGTTTTTTTTGTTATTGTTTTATTCTGTTTCTCCTCACCTTATTTGATATTAGTTGTTAATTATAGTTTGCATTCATCTCTAGGTTTTTGTTGCTGAAATTTGTTGGGATTAGTGGCTGTTCTATTGGAGTTTTCTCCCCATACAGTTTCTTCCCCTCTTCTACTTCATTCTCTTCTTATCGCTCTTACTTTTTTTTTTCTTTTCTTTCTTTTTCCCAACTTTTTCCCACTCCCTTTTTCCTTTCCTTTTCTCTTCTTCTTTCTTTTTTATTTCCTAATTCTCTTTTCTATGGTGGTCACCTTTATTGGAGTTATAAGCATTGTGAATACATTTGTGTTCAGTACCTTGTGCATTGGGCCTTGCTGTGTTGTATTTTGTGCCTTTATATCAACACAGGAGAGAAAGAAATATATAACCAGATACCCAGAGAAGAGAGATCATGGGAAGACAAAGAAACAGCCCGCATATGAAAGAAAATCAGGCATCACCAGAAAGGGAAGTAATGAAATGGAGGCAAGCAACTTGTCGGAGAAAGAATTCAGAGAAATGGTCATAAGGTGGATGAAAAGAATGGAAAACAAATTCAACGGTATGTGTAAGAACCAAGAGGAAATGAAGAAGAACCAAGAAGAAATGAAAAATGTCATCACTGCTATAAAGAACTCAATAGAAAGCATCAACAGTAGACTAGAGGAAGCAGAGGACCACATCAGTGGGCTAGAAGACAAGATTGAAAAAAATACCCAAACAGAGAAGCATATAGAAAAACGAATTAAAAAGCAAGAGGAAAGCCTAAGAGAACTTTTGGACAACTCAAAATGAAAGAACATACACATAATAGGGGTGGCAGAAGGAAGGGAAACAGAACAAGGAATAAAAAACCTGTTTGAAGAAAATAATGACAGAAAACTTCCCTGAAATAGGGAAGAAAAAACCCACACAAATCCAAGAAGCTCACAGAGTCCCAATCAAAAGGAACCCCAAAAGACCAATGCCAAGGAACATTATATTTAAATTGGCAAACACCAATGACAAAGAAAGAATCTTAAAAGCGGCCAGAGAGAGACAGAAAGTTACCTACAAAGGAACCCCCATCAGACTAGCAACTGTTTTCTCAACAGAAACACATCAGGCAAGAAGGGAATGGAATGAAATATACAAAGTCATGCAAAGGAACGGTCTGAATCCAAGAATACTGTACCCAGCAAGGCTATCAATCAAAATTGAGGGTGAAATCAGGAGCTGCACACACACAAAAAAGGACTAAGGGAGTTTGTTACTACCAAACCAGCAATGCAAGAAAAGTTAAAGTCTCTACTATAAAAAGAAAAAATAAGAAACGAAGAAAGAACACAGGTGTAAAGAATAATAATGGTGACAAACAAGTATTTATCAATAATGACTCTAAATGTAAATGGATTAAAGGCTCCAATTAAAAGACATAGGGCAACTGAATGGAAAAGAATACATGACCCATATATGTGCTATCTGCAGGAAACCCACCTCAGAAAAAAAGACGCACACAGACTGATGGTGAAGAGATGGAAAAAGGTTTTTCAAGCGAGTGGAAATGAAAAAAAAGCTGGGGTAGCAATACTTATATCTGACAAAATAGACCTGAAAGTAAAGGACATAAAAAGAGACAAGGAAGGCTACTTCATAATATTAAAGGGATCAATCCAACAAGAAGAAATAACTCTGGTAAACATATATGCACCCAACAGAGGAGCATCCAAAGATAAAAAAAAAAAAAAAAACTTCTGGAGGACATCAAGGGAGAGATTCACAGCAATACAATCATAGTGGGGGACTTTAATACCCCACTATCACCATTGGACAAATCCTCTAAACAAAAAATCATCAAAGAAACATCATTCCTAAATGACTCGCTAGATCAGATGGAATTAATCGACATCTTCAAAACACTTTACCCCAAAGCCACAGAATATACATTATTTTCAAGTGCACATGGGTCATTCTGAAAAATAGACCATATATTGGGTCACAGGCAAAGTCTCCCAAATTCAAGAAGATAGTAATCAAATCAAGCATCTTATCAGATCATAATGACATAAAACTGGAAATCAACCACAATAAAAACAATCTAAAAAAATCAAACACATGGAGACTAAATAGCATGCTATTAAACAATGACTGGGTTACTAGAGAGATCAAAGAAGAAATAAAAAACATCATTCCAACAAATGACAATGAAAACACAACAATCCAAAATCTATGGGACACAGCGAAAGCAGTCTTGAGAGGGAAGTTCACTCTACAAGCCTACTGCAGCAAACAAGAAACAATGATAATAAAGTACCTAGCCTTACAACTCAAATATTTAGAAAGAGAGCAACAAGAAAAGCCCAGTGTAAGCAGAAGGAAGGAAATAATAAAGATCAGAGCTGAGATAAATGACAGAGACAAAAAAAAAAAAAATACAAAAGATCAATAAAGCCAAGAGCTGGTTCTTTGAAAGGATAAACAAGTTTGATGAACCTCTAGCCAGGCTCACCAAGAAGCAAAGAGAGAGGACCCTAATAAACGAAATTAGAAATGAAAGAGGAGACATAACAATAGACCCCACAGAAATATAAAGGATTGTTAAAAAATACTATGAACAACTCTATTCCAACAAACTGGACAACCTGGAGGAAATGGGCATACTCCCAGAAAAATACAACCTTTCAAAACTCAATCAGGAAGAATCTAAAAGTTTCAATAGGCCAATAACTATGGAAGAAATTGAAGCAGTAATAAAAAAGCTCTCAGCAAACAAAAGCCCAAGACCAGAGGGCTTCACAGGGGAGTTTTACCAAACATTCAAGGAAGATCTAAAACCTATCTTCCTAAGACTATTCCAAAAAATTCAAGAGGAAGAAAGACTTCCAAGCTCATTCTATGAAGCCAGCATTACCCGAATACCAAAACCAGACAAAGACGATACAGTGAAAGAGAATTACAAGCCAATAACCCTCATGAACATAGATGCCAAAATCCTCAACAAAATCCTAGCAAATCGGATCCAGCAGTACATCAGAAAGATCATACGATCATACAACATGACCAAGTAGGATTCATCCCAGGATGGTAAAATATTCACAAATCAGTAAAAGTGATACAGCATATAAACAAATTAAGAGATAAAAACCACTTAATCATATCAATTGATGCAGAAAAAGCATTTGACAAAACCCAGCACCCATTTTTGATAAAAACTTTTAGCAAGGTAGACATACAAGGATCATACCTCAACATAATAAAAGCCATATATGACAGACCCACAGCCAACATCATACTCAATAGGCAAAAACTAAAACCATTTCCCCTTAGAACAGAAACAAGACAGGGATGCCCACTCTCATCACTCCTGTTCGACATAGTACTGTAAGTATTAGCCATTGAAACTAGACAAGAAGAAGAAATAAAAGGCATCCAAATTGGAAAAGAAGAAGTAAAACTGTCCTTATTCACAGATGACATGATATTGTACATAAAAAATCCTAAAGACTCCATCAAAAAATTATTAGACTTAATAAATGAATTTGGCAATGTAGCAGGTTACAAAATTAACTCCAAGAAATCCATGGCATTTTTATACACCAATAGTGAACTTACAGAAAGAGAGACTAAAAAACAATCCCATTTACCATAACATCAAAAAAATTAAGATACCTAGGAATAAACTTAACTAAAGAGGTAAAAGACCTCTACTCAGAAAACTACAGGACATTGAAAAAAGAGATAGAGGAAGACATATACAAATGAAAGAACATACCATGTTCATGGATTGGTAGAATCAATATCATTAAAATGTCCATACTACCCAAAGCAATCTATAAATTCAATGCACTCCCCATTAAAATACCAATGGCATATTTTACGTACCTAGAACGAACTCTCCAAAAATTCATATGGAATAAAAAAAGAACCCGAATAGCTGCAGCGATCCTGAGAAGGAACAAATTAGGAGGGATCTCAATACCAAATATCAAGCTGTATTATAAAGCTACTGTTCTCAAAATGGCCTGGTACTGGCACAAGAACGGACATAAAGATCAATGGAATAGAATAGAGAACCCAGATACCAACCTGAAACAATATGCTCAGTTAATATTTGACAAAGGGGGCAAGAACATACAATGGAGCCAAAACAGTCTCTTCAATAAATGGTGCTGGGAAAATTGGAGAGATATATGCAAAAAAAATGAAACTAGACCACCAACTTACAACATACACAAACATAAACTCAAAATGGATGAAGGAGTTAAATGTAAGATGGGAAATCATAAAAATACTAGAGGAATACAAAGGCAATAAAATCTCAGACATATGCTGAAGCGGTTTCTTCACCGGTACAGCTCCTAGGGCATTGGAAACTAAAGAGAAAATAAACCAATGGGACTATATCAAAATAAAAAGCTTCTACACAGCAAAAGAAACCATCAGCAAAACAATAAGAAAGCCCACTGCATGGGAGAACATATTTGCCAATGTTTTCACTGATAAAATCTCCAACATTTATAGGGAACTCATAAAAGTTAACAAAAAGCAGATAAACAGTCCAATCAAAAATGGGCAAAGGACCTAAATAGACACTTTTCATAAGAGGACATTCAGAAATCCAAGAGACATATGAAAACATGCTCAAAGTCACTAATCATCTGAGAGATACAAATCAAAACAACAATGAGGTACCATCTCACACCTGTAAGAATGGCTATCATCAACAAATCAACAAATGACAAGGGCTGGAGAGGATGCGGAGAAAAAGGAACACTCGTGCACTGCTGGTGGGAATGCAGACTGGTGCAGCCACTGTGGAAAACCATATGGAGTCTCCTTAAAAAATTGAAAATGGAACTCCATTTTGACCCAGTGATCCCACTTCTGGGAATGTATCTCAAGACACCAGAAACACCAATCAGAAAGGACATATGCACCCCTATGTTCATAGCAGCACAATTTACCATAGCTAACATTTGGAATCAGCCTAAGTGCCCATCAGCAGATGAATGGATTAGAAAACTGTGGTACACCTACACCATGGAATACTATGCTATTGTAAAAAAGAAGGAGTTCTTAGCATTTGCAGCAGCATGGATGGAACTGGAGAGCATAATGCTAAGTGAAATAAGCCAGTCAATGAAAGAAAAATACCACATGTCCTCACTCATCTATTGATAATAATAACCATTATAAACTGGTGACCAAAAATAGAAACAGAGGCAGAGCAGCATCAAACAGACTGTCAAATTACAGCAACAAGGACAGGAAGGGTTGGGGGGGAGGGTAATAGATCAACCAAAGGACTTTTATGCATGCATTTAAGAAAAACCAATGGACACAAAACACTGGGGAGTAGGGGAGGCCGGGGAAAGGGCAGGAGGAAAAAGGTATCTGTACTAATCTTTGTAATATTTTATGCAATAAATAAATAAAATAAAAATAAAAGGTATAGTTAAAAATGTGATGAGCTAAATAATAAAATTATATCATTAAAGTCAAAACACATTAAAAAACTCTGATCAGGCTTGGAATTGTGCCATGACTCTACATGACAGAAGAATAGCTTTGCAATCATAAGTAACTGTAATGGGTTTCAATATTAGGAAAATAGTAAAAAAAAAAAAAAAACACACAAAAACTTGCTCCTGATAATTTTGCAATCATCATGTCTATTGAGGTGGCATTGACATGGAAGAGAATCCTTTGTCTCCTTTTCCTTAACCCCCGAGGTTACCTTTTGTCAAGTAGTTTCATGCTGCTTTTTAAATTTCCAATTAAGGTTGTCTTAGCAGTACTAAGTTTTTGTGAATAGAAGAATTGCCCTTCCAAAGGTTCAGTGATATAACAGATGCATGTAGTTCCTTTCTCCACAACAACAAATTATCTTGTGAAATTCTGAAATATAAACAGACCTTCATATAAGAGTTGCTTTTTTAAAAAAATTTTTATTAAGATATTAAATACATATCCTTATCCCCCCACTCATGCCCTCACTCCCCTGTTGTCTGTGTCCATTGGTTAAGCTTATATGCATGCACACAACTCCTTTGGTTGATCTCTAACCATTGCCCCCACTGTCCCCTATCTTCCCTCTGAAGTTTGACAGTCTGATCAATGCTTCTCTGTCTCTGGATCTATTTTTGTGCATCAGTTTACGTTGTTCATTATATCCCATAAATGAGTAAGATGATGTGATATTTATCTTTCTCTGACTGCCTTATTTCATTTTGCATAATGCTTTCCAGTTCCATCCATGCTGTTGCAAATGGCAAGAATTCCTTCTTTTTTACGACAGTGCAGTATTCCATTGTGTACATGTACCACTGGTTTTTAATCCAAAGTTGATTTTATTGCATTACAATAAAGATAAATATTGTACAAGATTCAAAAGAATACTGTAATCTTATTCTCACTCTATCCCTTTACAGATTATTTCTTTGCTTCTTCATCTTGGGCAAATAATTCTCAATAAAATATTATGCCTACTTGCATGTTTTAATTTTTCATTCATATTTAGGAAATCTTGTGGCATATTTATATACAGAATACACTAAAATAGTAAAACAAATTGCAGAAATATTGCTACATTGATGAATTAGATGATTGTTAAACCAGCCTGGGAAGCCTAAACCATGTTTTCTTGTACTGTCTTAAGATATTTATCAAAGACTATTGTAACATTGGTTGTGAAATTTTGCTCATTAAATGAGCATTGGATGCTAAACATATAGTACCAGGGGCCTGGTGCACAGAAATTTGTGCACTCAGGGAGTTTGGAGACCCCTCAGCCCAGCCTGTTCCCTCTCGCAGTCTGGGACCCCTTGAGGGATGTCCACCTGCTGGCATGCTTGGCCAGCCCTGGTGAGGGGCTGATGGCTTTTTGCAGGCTGGCCAAGCCCCCAGTGGGACCCTCACCCCATGGGGGTTTGGCCAGCCTAGGCCATTTTCTGAGGGCCATTTTCAGGCTGCCCAAAGTCCCTTCAGGGTTCAGGTTACTACTGGGGTGCCTGGCCAGCCTGGCTGAGGAGCTGAGGGCTATTTGCAGTGAGATTGGCTGGAAGCCTGTATCTGAGATTTATTTAACTTCTACAGTTGAAACTTTGTTGCTTTAACCTGAGCCCAGGTGGGGTTGCCTCTGACAAACCAGTGCTTCCTTGAGCCCAAGGCTGGAAGCGGGTATCTGGGCTTATTTATCTTCTATAATTGAAACGTTGTTGCCTTGAGTGAAGGCCACAGCCAGCCTAGGCAGACAGGAACCTTAGCTTCCTCCATCTCTGGGGCAAGCATCCTGCTTGTTCCAGCTCTGTGAGTGCTGGCCGCCATCTTGGCTGGGTTAATTTCCATATAGTTGCTCTAATTGCTTGATGGGCATGGTGATTGGATGGTGGGCATGGCTTAGGTGTATCATAGTGACACCAATTTGCATTTTACTCTTTTATAAGATTAGAAGACTTTTACTGATTTCAGAGAGGGAGAGAGATACAATCATAAATGATGATAGAGACTCATTGATCTGCTGCCTCCTGCATGCCCTCTACGGAATGATGCCCTCAACCCTGGCATGTGCCTTGATTAGGAATTGAACTATGACCTCTTGGTACATTGGTCAATGCTCAACCACTTAGCCATACCAGCTGAGTCACATATTCTATTTTTTTTTCTCCTCTATCCTTATCCCATATAATCTTCTGTTAATGGTTATATTCAAAAAGTTAAAGGCCTGAAGGGAATAATTAAATTCTTGAGAGTCTCCTAAATCCCTCAAGAAACACAGAGGAACTTTAAACAATATATTCACTACATCTTTTTAATTAGAAGATTAACTCTAGGGATCCTATTCCCATTTGAACTGAGGTAAATATAAAACTGAACGTTTCATCCAAACCTATTTTCTGAGACAATTGTGTTTTGATCCTATCAGTTTTACTTTTACACCTTGAAGACTTTGTCTTTGGTTCTCATATAATAAAGGAGAAGTTGGAATTTGAATCCTGCTACCTATAACTTCTTTCATTTACCTAATTTATGAATGACTGTAAATGTTGCATAAATTGAACTTTTTGTTTTGTTGTTGTTTGGGGAGTAATACAGAGAAATAGGTCATGAAAATGAGTGATCATGAGATTCCTACATGAGCTAAGGTGTTGGACATTTGTTTTTCATTGGTAAGTTAAATATACTTATTTGAAAAACCCTTATACATACTATGCTGTGAATCAGTTGAATAAAGCAAAAAAATGGAAAGAAGAAAAAAGTGTTCAGATTTTAGTCTGATAAACACTAGAAATTACAAGGATGGGAGCAATTTGTAATTTGGTCACTTTTCTTACTTCTTACCCTACACTGACATTTCACTTTTTATATTAACATAAATATTTGTTATCCAATTTCTAAAGGAACAATAAATCAATATTGTAATTCATTTTTATGAATTACATATTCTTTCCTAAAAGAATAATTATAGTCAGTCATAATGACATATTCACATGGGATTACTCATAGTTCAGTAACTAGATCTAACATAGTTATCTTTTTATTTCTTACCAGAAGCCTGGTTCACGATTCATGCACTGGTGGGGGCCTTCAGCATGGCCTATGGGGATTTGGCTGAAACATGCATCCAACATCTCCAGAAAGATCTTGTAATGCATGAAGTGGCAGGTGGCCGGGTAGAAGCCGCTCTCACTCATTCCAGCTCCGCTCATCCTGGTCAGCTGAGTGGTCCTCCACTGTGGGAGCTCACTGACCACCAGGAGGCAGCTACTGCATTGAGCATTGTCCCCTGGTGGTCAGTGTGCATCATAGTGACCAGTCGACCAGTCGCTTAGGCTTATATAGACTAAAGGCCCAGTGCATGAAATTCTTACATAGGGGTGAGGTCTCTCAGTCTGGCATGCAATTGCTCTAATCCGTGATGCCTCAGGGGATTCCTAACTGCTTCTCACTGGCTCCTGACCATTTGACTTCCTGCCTGCCTGCCAGATCATTCCTAACCCTTCTGCATGCCTGCCTGATTGCCCGTAACTATCCCCTGCTGACCTGATTGCCCTTAACTGCCTCTCCCTTGCCCTGCACCCAGAAGCCAGGATTCCCTCCTTTGGCTGGTTGCAGCCACCCAGGACCTGTGCTTTCCTCCATCTGGTCAGCTGCAGGCACCCAGGCCCCGGGCCTGATGTGCCCAAGCCTGCTGCAATCACAGGTGCCTGGGACTGTGAAACAGGTGGCTTGTCCTTCTCCTGGGTAACAGGCACAGGTGCAGCTGCTAGCACCCAGGACCTCGGGGTGTGTGGCTTGTCCCTCTCCCGGGCCACAACCTGTCTGGTCCCCATTCCTCTCACTTCAGTGTTGAGTGTTGGAGCCATACCTCATTTGTGCCTAGCTGGTCCCTATGCCTCTCTCCCCAATGTTGAGTGTCTGAGCTGTGAAGGCATGAGGGTGTGATGACCATTTGCATATTAGGTATTTATTATATAGATTTATAGTGCACACCCTGTAATGCTGTTCTTTTTAAAATTTACCTACTCTGCTAACAAAATAGTTTGTTTGCCTCCAGAGTGAAAGAATGAATCCAAAACCATCATTATTTATTCCTTGGAGGTAAACTGTTTAAAATATTTTTATGTAAATGTAAAAAGACAAAGTTTTCAGATGAAATGTAATAATGATCAACGAATTTACATTGACTAGCTAGAAAATGCATTGCATATTCTAAGTAATGTGTTGCAACATAAAAAATATTGTGAAGCAGTATCTGTTTTTGATAGGTTTGTTTTATTTTATAGGTAAAGACTCTGTTTCCTGAGTAAGATATTTCTATTGGATATCAAAGACCAATATTAAGCTGTTATTCTTTATGTTTCATACCTCAGGTCAGAGTTCCCCCTCCAATCCCATCCCAGTGGGCAGTCTCCTCCAAAGCCAGTCTCTCTGGCCATTTTCTAAGGATGACTCCAGGGACTGTGGATGTTAGGGCCTTGCCTTTCATGATTTCCCAGTTACAACAAAATATGGAGTATCAATAAAACATAAAGGCATAAGTGGAATATCTTCCTTTAATGCCACAGTATGGCTTATTCTTACATCTGGTGTATGTGACGTTAGCTGCTATTAAATCCAAAAGGAGAAGTTTAAAAGACTTTCACAGTACCATCGATTAAAATTTCAACTTTGACTATTGTTATGTTTTATCAACAAATCTCTATGCACATTGCTCCGACTATCAGTTTTATCTTTACATAATTTAGAATGAAATTCACTCTTTTTTTTTCCTTCACACTAAGACCAGTATTCTGAATGCATCCTGAAGCTAAAACACTAATGTTTTCATTTTTCAAAAGAGAATTTGCCTGTGGAACAGGCAAAAAAACAATGATTGAAAAGACTAGAGACTGTCTAGTGAAAATTTTTCTAATTTAGTAACTTGAAAAACAGATGAGAAAAGTATTAACACAAGTCACATGGCTAATTAGAGGTTGTACTTAGTCTGATGTGTGCAGAATGATTATTCTTAATTTATTCCAATCTTCTTATTATTACAGGTTCCAAGAAAAGCAAGCACATGGCTGATGTTAATTTCACATTGGTTACTGAGTTTATCCTTTTGGGTCTGTCAGCTAATACTGAGCTGAAAGTGTTCCTTTTCGTGTTGTTTCTGCTTGTGTACATCATTTCTTTGGTGGGGAATCTAGGAATGCTCTTTCTAATCCACATAACTCCCAAACTCCAAACACCCATGTATCATTTCCTTAGCTGCCTGTCATTTGTTGATGCCTGTTATTCAACAGTCTTTGCACCTCAAATGCTGCTGAACTTCTTTGTTGAACAGGAGAAGATCTCATTTTCTGCATGTATTTTGCAATATTTCTTATTCGTGGCACTCCTTACCACTGAGTGCTTCTTGTTGGCAGCAATGGCATATGACCGCTACATGGCCATTGCAAACCCTTTACAATACACAGTGGCCATGACTAAGATAGTTTGTGTTGCCCTGGTCATTGGATCATGTGTAGGAGGTTTAATCAACTCATTGACACACACAATTGGCTTGTTGAGACTGTCTTTCTGTGGACCCAATGTCATCAGTCACTTCTTCTGCGACCTTCCCCCACTGTTAAAGCTATCGTGTTCTGACACATCGATGAATGAATTGTTGCTTTTAATCTTCTCTGGCATTATTGCCCTGATGACTTGCTTAATTGTGATTATTTCCTACTTCTTCATTGCCACTGCCATCCTGAGGATCCGCTCAACAGCCGGTAGACAAAGAGCCTTCTCCACGTGTGCTTCACACCTCACAGCTGTCACTTTATTCTATGGCTCCGTAAGTTTCAGTTATGTTCAGCCAAGCTCCCAATATTCCTTAGAACAGGAAAAGGTGGTATCTGTGTTTTATACCCTCGTGATTCCTATGCTAAACCCGTTGATTTACAGCCTAAGAAACAAGGAGGTGAAGGATGCTGTGAAAAGGGCTATAGAAATTAAATATTTTCCTTGTTAACCTTATACCAAATGTGCTCTAAATAGTATACAAACAAGTTCTCTGGAGAATGATATGCACATGAATTTATTAAAACCTTGATCCCAAAGGAATCTTAGTGTTTAAGAAGGTCTAAGTGGTCAATGTGAATAGGTTATGATACAACTGATGGTCAGGGCAATGTGCATAGAAATTAAATTCGCCAGACCTCTCTAGAATGCCTCACACTAATATGGAGAGGACAGTTGTAGTTTTGTTCCCAAATACTATTCCTGGTTATTTATCTAAAGGAACCAAATCAATATGTATTCCATATTATATTTTAAAAATAAACAAAAAATTATGAATAAAGTAATTGCCCAATAGCCGAGAAAGTAGTTTAATAAATTTAGATGTATACATATAATAGAGTATAATAAATAAATTTATTTATATTAAAAACACAAAACAAATATTGATTGACTACCTATTTTATTGCCAATAAAACATAGAAGATGTTTTAAATCCACATAATTTAATTTTATCTTCACAAACACATGAAACAGGTATTACAAGTGTCACTTTGTAGACATGGACACAGAATGAAAGAGATTAAGAAATTTTCACCTTGCCATAATGCTAGTTAATATTTCTAGACACAAATTCAGAATCATGGTTTCCAAATCTAAACCTGCTTAGCTATAGCATAGAGTCTTCATTTTGAAAAGTTGTAATTCCCAAGATGTGGGAATATAAAAGCACTGAAAATGTGTGTGTGATGTATTCATTTTAATGTAAATTTATTGGGGTAAGAATTAATAAAATTACAGGGGCTTCAAGTGTATTCTTAGGAGAAAATTATGAGTATCTAATCTAATAAAAGTGTGATAGGCAAATTGGTTTCACTCTGCTTCACATAAGCCATGCCCACCGGCCAATCAGAGCAACTACATGCAAATTAACCAGCAAAGATGGCGGCTAGCAGCCATGGAGCTGAAATAAGCAGGAGGCTTGCCCTTGGGATGGAGGAAGCTAAGGTTCCCCTTTGGCAAGCTGTGGCCTCTGCTCAAGACAAAAAAGTTTCAATTATAGAAGATAAATAAACCCCAGATCCCTGCTTCCAGCCAGCCTCACTGCAAACAGCCATCAGCCACACACTCAGGCTGGCCAGGCACCTCAGCAGGACACCCTCTGTGAAGGGGCTGTGGCTCGCCTGCAAGCAGCCATCAGCCACTCACCCAGGCTGGCCAGGCACCCCAACAGGACCCCCACCCTGATTTGGGATACACTTCTGGGAAAGCTAGCTGACCCCAACTCATGCACCAGCCCTTTATTCTATATAATAAAAGGGTAATATGCTAATTGAGCCTAATAGCAGAATGACTGGGAATGACTGGTCACTATGACACACACTGACCACCAGGGAGCAGACACTCAATGCAGAAGCTTCCCCTTGGTGGTCAGTGTGCTCCCACAGTGGAAGCTCTACTCAGCCACAATCCAGGCTGCCAGCTGCCAGCACAGCTGTGATGGTGGGAGCCTCTCCTGCCTCCTCAGCAGTGGTAAGGATGTCCGACTACAGCTTAGGTATGCTCCCTGCTGGCAAGTGGAAATACCCCAAAGGCCTCTGGGCTTCCAGAGGGATGTCTGATTGCAAGTTAAGGCCTGGTCCCCCAGGGAGTGGGCCTAAGCCAGCAGGTGGACATCTCCCAAAGGGTCCCAGATTTGGAGAGGGCACAAGCAGGGCTGAGAGACCCCCTGAGTGCACAAATTTTTGTGCACTGGGCCTCTAGTCCTATCTAATAAAAGAGTAATATGTAAATTAGGCATTCCTCCATCACAAAGATGGCCAACCCCATAGTAAAAAGATGGTGGTGCCTATAGCCACAAGATGGCAGTGCCCAGTGCAGCTCAGCCCTGCCACTGAATAGGTTAGGCCTGTTAGCCATAGAGGTGGCCGGGGAGGTGGGAGATAGGAGGGGTGGAATAGAGGATTAGAGGGAGTTGGGGCTCCCTTGCCCAGGCCAGAGACATTCGCTAGAAGCCTCAGGAATGGGCAAGAGCAGAGCTGTTGATCGGAGGAGGCAGGGACAGAGCCAATGACCAGAGGGGTATGAGGGTGCTCTACCCAGGCATAAGGCCTGGGCCAGAGTCTCAGGCCTGGTCAGGGGCAAGGCTGGAGATCGCAGGGGCCCAGGCGCTGCAGAGCCATCAATCTCAGGGCCTGGGCAGGGACAGAGCTGGTATTCGTAGGCGTAGAGATGGAGCCTGAGATAGCAGGGTTCTGGGCATAGGCAGACCTGGCAATGCAGTGGTCTGGAGCACCTCTGCCCAGGCCTGTAGCCTTGACCACAGGCTGTAGGGGGACAAGGGCAGAGCCTGAAATCAGAGGAGGAAGAGGGTGCCCTAACTAGGTATAAGGCCTGGGCCAGAGGCCTCAGGCCTGGGCAGGAGAAATGCCAGAGATCGCAGGGACCTGGGCTCCGAAGAGCCAGCGATCAATGATCAGAGGGGCAGGGGCGGAGCCTGCAATAGCAGGGGCCTGGGAGTCTTGGCCAGAGGCTGCCAGTGAGGCAGAGGCAGAGCCAGCAATGGCAAGGGGCAGGTTCAGAGCCAGTGATTGCAGAGGCCTGGGCTCTGTGAAGCAGGCAATTGAAGGGGGTTGGGGGTCTCCTCCCAGGCCTGCAGCTAGATGTTACATGCCTGGACACAGGTGTAGCTGAGATTGGAGGGGTAGGAGTGGAGACCGCAATTGGCATGAAATACAGAGGAAACACCTTTTCTTACCGCTCATTGGCTAAGCTTCCTGTATGCCACTAGTAATATTCTTAGTAACTTGGGTACTAAGAATCCAAAAAGGTGATCTAGGGTTTTTCCATAACACTCCTTGAGAAAAAAAAGGAAGGTCCACTGTTGGAGGGCTAAGTAATGTCATAGCCTGCCCTAGCCCATTTGGCTCAGTGCATAATGCCTCAGCCTGCTGACTGCAGGGTCTGGGTTCAATTCTGACCAAGGGCATGTACCTAGGTTGCAGGCTTCTGCCTGGCCAGGGCCCAGGTCAGGGCTCATGCAGGAGGCAACCAATCAAAGGGTTCCTCTCACTTTGATGTTTCTCTCTTTTTTCCTTTCTCTTCCACATTCTCTAAAAATCAATGGAAACATATACTCAGATGAGGATAGAAAAAAAGAAAGTTAGAAATGTCATATCTTATGAAATACACTTCATGAAAATGCCTAAAAAGTTGGTATTTCTTCATGGTGAAGGGACTGGAGTCCATCTTAATGAACACACTTTGGTGGCTGCAGTGACTGGCAGTGGCTGTGGAAGCAGAGTGATGGGGCTGGTGGATTCCCCTGATTAGCCTGGTTGCCTCCCACAAAGGGAGGCCAGAATGAGGCTTAGGCCCGCTCCCTAAGGTGAGCAGGGAGAGGGGGCAAGCTGTCAGTAAGACACCCCCTAAGGGCTCCCAATATATAAGAGGGGGCTGGCTGTGCTGAGAAACTGCCCCCCCCAAACAGTGCACAAATTTTGTGCACCATGCCCCTAGTATACATATATAATTAGAATATGTTTTCCAGATATTGGTTCCAAATTTCATACTCCTTGGAGAAGTTGTTTTTAGAGCTGAGTCCAGAGAAATATGAGTGCCTGGAGTATATTTTGCTAACAGAATGTAAGAAGTGAAAACAAGCAAACACAAATGACAAGGACATGGCCAAATAGCAAAGTCCATAGGAGCTATTCAATGACGAATCCATTAGCAAAGCTGGAACAATTTGAGCAACAAAGTAAGTGATGGTAGTATTGAGTATCAACCCCAAAGAACATATTAATGATCAATGAGTGCATATTGGCATAACTAGCTAACTGACTGAGGAAACGATGAGCCTGGCCAATGTGACTTTGCGGTTAAGCATCAACCTATGAACTAAGCGGTCCCTCATTGGATTCCTGGTCAAAGCATTCCAAGGTATTCAAACAGCCCAAGTGCTTATCAGTAGATGAGTGGATTAAAAAAGCTGTGGTACATTGACACAATGGGATACTATGAAGCTTTAAACAAGAAACAACTCTACCCTTTGCAGCAGCATGGATGAACCTGAAGATTATTGTGCTAAGTGAAATAAGCCACTCAGAGAAAAAGAAAAATAATATGATCTCTTTAATATGTGGAATCAAATGAACAAGAAAAACTGACAAACAAATAGGACCAGAGGCATGAATACCTGAAGTAGATTGCTAGGTGTTATGGGGGAGGGGGGAGTAGAGGGTAAAAGAAGGTGAAGAGCTTAGCCAAAGAACATACATGCATAGCCCCTGAACACAGGCTTTGAGTTATGCCAAGACACTACATGACAAAAGAATAGCTCTGCAATCATAAGTAACTGTAATGGATTTCAATATTAGGAAAATATTTTAAAAAAAAACACAAAAACTCGCTCCTGATAATTTTGCAATCATCATGTCTATTGAGGTGGCATTGACATGGAAGAGAACCCTTTGTCTCCTTTTCCTTAACCCCCAACGTTACCTTTTGTCAAGTAGTTTCATGCTGCTTTTTAAATCTCCAGTTAAGCCTGTCTTAGCAGTACTAAGTTTTGGTGAATAGAAGAATTGCTCTTCCAAAGGTTCAATGATACAACAGATGCATGTAGTTCCTTTCTCCACAACAACAAATTATCTTGTGAAATTCTGAAGTATAAACAGACCTTCATATAAGAGTTGCTTTTTAAAAAAATTCTTTACTAAGGTATTACATATTTCTCCTTATCCCCTCACTCATGCACTCACTCCCCTGTTGTCTGTGTCCATTGGTTAGGTTTAGATGCATGCACACAAGTCCTTAGGTTCATCTCTCCCCCTTACCCATACTCTCCCCGATCTTCCATCTGAATTTGACAGTCTGATAAATGCTTCTCTGTCTCTGGATCTATTTTTTTTCATCAGATTATGTTGTTCATTATATTCCATAAATGAGTGAGATCATGTGATATTTAACTTTCTCTGACTGCCTTATTTCATTTTGCATAATGCTCTCCAGTTCCATCCATGCTGTTGCAAATGGTAAGAATTCCTTCTTTTTTACCACAGCATGGTTTTCCATTGTGTAGATGGACCACAAGTTTTTAATCCAAAGTTGATTTCATTGTCATTATTTAGTACAAGATTCAAAAGAATACTTTAATCTTTTTCTCACTCTATCCCATTACAGATTATTTCTTTGCTTCTTCATCTTGAACAAACAATTCTCAATAAAATATTATGCCTACTTGCATATTTTAATTTTTCATTCATATTTAGGAAATCATGTGGCATATTTATATACAGAACACACTAAAATAGTAAAAGAAATTGCAAAAATATTGCTACATAAATGAGTTAGGTGATTGTAAATCCAAAATGGGAAGCCTACACCATGTTTTCTTGTGCTGTCTTAAGATATTTATCAAAGACTATTGTAACATTGGTTGTGAAATTTTGGTCATTAAATTAGGATTGGATGTTAAATATATAGTACTAGGGGCCCGGTGCACAAAATTTGTGCACTCAGGGGAAGGGGGGTGGAGTCCCTCAGCCCAGCCTATTCCCTCTCGAATTCTGGGACCCCTCCAGAGATGTCCAACTGCTGGCATGCCTGAGCAGCCTGGGTGAGGGGCTGATAGCTGTTTGCAGGCTGACCAAGCCCCCAGTGGGTACCCTTACCCCATGGGGGTGTGGCCAGCCTCAGTGAGTGTCTTAGGGCCATTTTCAGGCTGCCCACAGTTCCTTCATAGTTTGGGTCCCTACTGGCGTGCCTTGCCAGCCTGGGTGAGGAGCTGAGGGCTGTTTGCAGACTGGCCACAGTCCCTTCAGGGAGGGGTTCCTTGCTGGGATACCTGGCCAGCCTGTGTGAGAGGTTGATGGCTGTTTGCATCCAGGTTGGGTGAAAGTCGGTATCAGGGGTTCATTTATCTTCTATAACTGTAACTTTGTTGCCTTGAGTGGAGGCCACTACCAGCCAAGGCAGACAGGAACCTTAGCTTCTTCGACAGCCAGGACATGCCTCCTGCTTGTTCCAGGTCTGTGACTGTCAGCTGCCTTCCTGGCTGGGTTAATTCGCATATAGTCATTCTGATTGGTAGGTGGGTAATGCAGTTGGCTGGTGGACATCGTCTAGGTGTATCATAGTGACACCAATTTGCATATTACTCTTTTATTAGATTAGAAGACTTTTTTTGATATCAGAGAGGAAGAGAGATAATCATAAATGATGATAGAGTCATTGATCTTCTGCCTCCTGCATGCCCTCCACTGAAATGGAGTCCTCAACTCTGGCATGTGCCTTGATTAGGAATTAAATTATGACCTCTTGGTACATTGGTCAATGCTCAACCACTTAGCCATACCAGTTGAGCCACATATTCTACTTTTTTCCCCTAGCCTTATCCCATGTATTCTTCTATTAATGGTTACATTCAAAAACTTAAAGGCCTGAAGGGAATAATTACATGCTTGAGAGTCTCCTAAATCCCTCAAGAAACACAGAGGAACTTTAAACAATATATTCACTATATCCTTTTAATTAGAAGATTAACTCTAGGGACGCTATTCCCATTTGAACTAAGGTAAATATAAAACTGAACATTTCATCCAAACCTATTTTCTGAGACAATTGTGTTTTGATCCTATCAGTTTTACTTTCATACCTTGAAGACTTTGTATTTGGTTCTCATATAATAAAGGAGAAGTTGGAATTTGAATCCTGCTATCTATAACTTCTATCATTTGCCTAATTTCTGAATGACTGTAAATGTTGCATAAATTGAACTTTTTGTTTTGTTGTTGTTTGGGGAGTAATACAGAGAAATAAGTCATGGGAATGAGTGAACATGAGATTCCTACATGAGCTAAGATTTTGGACATTTGTTTTTTCATCGGTAAGTTAAATGTACTTATTTGAATATCCCTTATACATACTATGCTGTGAATCAGTTAAATAAACCAAAAAAAAACTGAAAAAAAGAAAAAAGTGTTCAGATTTTAATCTGATAAACAGTTGAAATTACAAGGGTGGGAGCAATTTGTAATTTGGTCACTTTCCGTACTTCTCACCCTACACTGACATTTCATTTTTTATATTAACATAAATATTTGTTATGTAATTTCTAAAGGAACAATAAATAAATCAATGTTGTAATTGATTTTTATGTATTCTTTCCTAAAGAAATAATTTTAGTCAGTCATAACGACATATTCACATGGGGATCACTCACAGTTCAGTAACTAGATCTAACATAGTTATCTTTTTATTTCTTACTAGAGGCCTGGTGCAGGATCCATGCACTGGTGGGGCCTCAGCATGGCCTGTGGGGATTGGGCTGAAACATGCACCCAACATCCTCTGAAAGATCATGTAATGCATGAAGTGGCAGGCGACTGGGAAAGAGCCGCTCCCACTCATTCCAGCTCTGCTGATCCTGCTCAGCTGAGTGGTGCTCCCACTGTGGGAGGTCACTGACCACCAGGAGGCAGGCCCTGCATTGAGCGTTGTCCCCTGGTGGTCAGCGCACATCATAGTGACCAGTTGACCAGTCGCTTAAGCTTTCATATATATATAGACTAGAGGCCCAGTGCACGAAACTCGTGCATGGGGGCAAGGTCCCTCAGCTCAGCCTGCACCTGCTCTAATGAGGGACATGTAGGGGGATGTTGGACTGCCTCTCCTTGGCTCCTGACCATTTGACTTCCTCCCTGCCTGCCTGATCATCCCTAACCCTTCTATCTGCCTGCCTGATTGCCCTAACTGCTCCCCTGCTGGCTTGTTTGCCCCTAACTGCCTGTTCCTTTGCTCTGCACCCTGGAGCCAGGATTCCCTCCTTCTGGTCAGCTACAGGCACCCATGCACCAGGCTAGATTTGCTGAATCCTGCTGCCGTCACAGGTGCCCGGGACTTCGGAACAGGTGGCTTGTCCTTCTCCTGGGTAGCAGGCACAGGTGCAACTGTTAGCACTAGGGACCAGGGGGTGTGTGGCTTGTCCCTCTCCCGGCACAATCTGTCTGGTCCCCATTCCTTTTTCCCCAGTATTGAGTGTCTGAGCCATAGCTCATTTGTGCCTGGCTGTTCCCCATTCCTCTCTCCCCAGTGTTGAGTGTCTGAGCCACATCAAATTCATGCCTGGCTGGACCCCATGCTTCTATCCTCAGTGTTGAGTGCCTTGAAGGCATAAAGATGTGATGACCATTTGCATATTAGCTCTTTATTATATAGAATAATTTTGGACACCTTGCAGTGCTGTTCTTTATATATTTTACCTACTATGCTAACAAAATAGTTTCTCTGTCTCCTAAGTGAAAGAATGAAGCCAAAACTGTCATTCTTTATTCTGTTGAGGTAAACTGTTTAAAATATTTTTATGTAAATGTAAAAAGACAACGTTTCCAGATGAAATGTAATAATGATCAACAAATTTACATTGACTAACTAGAAAATGCATTGCATATTCTAAGAAATGTGTAGCAACATAAAACATATTGTGAAGTAGTATCTCTCTGTTTGGATAGATTTGCTTTATTTTATAGGTAAAGACTCTGTTTCCTGAGTAAGATATTCCTATTGGATATCAAAGACCAATATTAAGCTGTTGTTCTCTATGTTTCATACTCAGCTCAAAGTGCCCCCTCCAACTCCATCCCAGTGGGCAGCCTCCTCCAAAGCCAGTGTCTCTGGCTATTTTCTAAGGATGACTCCAGAGACTGTGGGTGTTACGGCCTTGCCTTTCGTGATATCCCAGTTACAAAAAAATATGGAGTATCAATAAAACATAGAGGCATAAGTGGAATATCTTTCTTTAAATGACACAGTATAGCTTCTTCTTACATCCAATGTATGTGACTTTAGCTACTATTAAATGCAATAGGAGAAGTTTGAAAGACTTTCACAGTACCATAGATTAAAATTTCAACTTTGACTGTTGTTATGCTTTATAAACTGGATTTCTCTACTTAATTTACAATGAAATTCACTATTTTTTTTTCCTTCACACTAAGACCAGTATTCTGAATGCATCGTGAAGGTAAAACACTAATGTTTCCATTTTTCAACAGGGAACTTGCTTATGGAACAGGCAAATAAACAGTGATTGAAAAGACTAGAGACTTTCTAGTGAAAATTTTTCTAATTTAATAGCTTGAAAAACAGAGTGGAAAAGCATTAACACAAGTCACACGGGTAGTTAGATGTTGTAATTATTCTGGTGTGTGCAGATTGATTGTTCTCAATTTATTCCATTCTTCTTATCATTACAGGTTCCAAGGAAAGCAAACACATGGCTGATGTTAATTTCACATTGGTTACTGAGTTTATCCTTTTGGGGCTGACAGATCGTGCTGAGCTGAAAGTGTTCCTCTTTGTGTTGTTTCTGCTCATCTACACCATTGCTTTGGTGGGGAATCTAGGAATGCTGTTTCTAATCCACATAACTCCCAAACTCCAAACACCCATGTATCATTTCCTTAGCTGCCTGTCTTTTGTTGATGCCTGTTATTCGACAGTCTTTGCACCTCAAATGCTGCTGAACTTCTTTGTTGAACAGGAGAAGATCTCATTCTCTGCATGCATTTTGCAATATTTTTTATTCGCGGCACTTATTGCCACGGAGGCCTTCTTGCTGGCAGCAATGGCATATGACCGCTACATGGCCATTGCAAACCCTTTACGTTATACAGTGGCTATGACTAAGACAGTTTGTGTTGCCCTGGTCATTGGATCATGTGTAGGAGGTTTAATCAACTCACTGACACACACAATTGGCTTGTTGAAACTGTCTTTCTGTGGACCCAATGTCATCAGTCACTTCTTCTGCGATCTTCCCCCACTGTTCAAGCTATCGTGTTCAGACACATCCATGAATGAATTGTTGATGTTAATCTTTTCTGGCGCTATTGCCCTGATCACTTGCTTAATTGTGATGATTTCCTACTTCTTCATTGTCACTGCCATCCTGAGGATCCCCTCAGCATCAGGTAGACACAGAGCCTTCTCCACGTGTGCTTCACACTTCACAGCTGTCACTTTATTCTATAGCTCCGTATTTTTTAGTTACGTTCAGCCAAGCTCCCAATATTCCTTAGAACAAGAAAAGGTGGTGTCTGTGTTTTATACCCTCGTGATTCCTATGCTAAACCCATTTATTTACAGCCTAAGAAACAAGGAGGTGAAAGATGCTGTGAAAAGGGCTATAGAAATGAAATATTTTCCTTGTTAATTTTATACCAAATATGTTCTAAAGCAGTATACAAACAAGTTCTCTGGAGAATGATATGCACATGAATTTATTAAAACCTTGATCCCAAACGAGTCTTAGTGTTTAATAAGGTCTAAGCGGTTAATGTGAATAGGTTATGATAAAACTAATGGTCAGGGACAACGTGCATAGAAATTAAAATCGCCAGACCTCTCTAGAATGCCTCACACTAATATGTAGAGGACAGCTGTAGTTTTGTCCCCAGATACTATTCCTGGTTATTTATCTAAAGGAACCAAATCAATATGTTTTCAATATTATATTTTATTTTTTTCTGTTTTATTTTATTGCTTAAAGTATTACAATAAATGATAGATAAGTATTACAACAAATGATAGATAGATCTCCATTTTTCCCCTTGCCCTTCCCCCCCGCTCCCAACCCCCAGTTTCTTGTGTCCATTGATTATGCTCCTATGCATGCATGCAAGTCTTTCAGTTGATCTCTTAATTCCCTCCCAACCCTCCCCAGCCTTCCCGCTGTAGGATGATAGTCTGTTCAAGGCTGCTCTTTCTCTGTATTTGTTTATGTTTATCATTTTGTAATGGTCTTTGTTATCCATAAATAAGTGAGGTCATGTGGTATTTTTCTTTTATTGACTGGCTTATTTCACTTAGCATAATGCTCTCCAGTTCCATCCATGCTGCTGCAAATGCTAAGAACTCCTTCTTTTTTACAGCAGCATAGTGTTCCATTGTGTAGATGTACCACAGTTTTCTAATCCATTCATCTGCTGATGGACACTTAGGCTGTTTCCAAATCTTAGCTATGGTGAATTGTGCTGCTATGAACATAGGGATGCATATATCCTTTCTGATTGGTGTTTCTGGTTTCTTGGGATATATTCCCAGGATTGGGATCACAGGGTCAAATGGGAGTTCCATTTTTAATTTTTTGAGAAAACTCCAAACTGTCTTCCATAGTGGCTGCACCAGTCTGCATTCCCACCAGCAGTGCA
>PVJC01025110.1:0-24971 GCA_004026665.1 Murina feae | reverse complement strand
ATATTTCATATCTTTGACTTGCTTCTTGCGATCCTCTCGTCTGCTGTTGGATGTCTGTATAATATTCTTTATTTCAGTCAGTGTATGCTTAATTTCTAGTTGGTCCTTTATCATATCCTTGAGGGTCTCATTAGATTCATTGAGGATCTCACTAAATTTATCAGCAGTCTCTAGAAATTTCTTGAAAAACCTAATAACCCTGGTTTTGAACTCTATATCTTGTCGTTTTCTTTCCTCCATTTCTGTCATGTGTGATCTGTTTCTTTGTCTCCGCATTTTGGCTGCTTCCCTTTCTGATTTAGGCGATCACTGCGAGGAATTAATCTCTAAGCCACTTGGTTATGAGAGTCAGCTGTGTCTACAGTGGGAGAACTTCTGTGCTGGAGACACCCTTATGGAGCAAGAGTTGTTTCAGTGGGGCTTTTATGCTCACTGCATCTGCCCCGAGTGTGTTCCTTGTGGATCTGTTTTGTTTAGGTTAGTCCCAGTCTGGCCACTGGGTTAGACTGGCTCCTGTATCATTAAGGAGGTGTTGATTAAGCCTTTGCCTTAGGCTACTCAGTCTTTTATATGCAAAAGCCTCTGACAAAGCTTGGGAGGGGCGGGGCCTCGGGGAGTCTGCAGGGCGGTGCAGAGCAAATAGCTATGGCGCTTCTCAGCCCTGTGCTGAGAGACACCAGGTCTCTGTGTCCCACGATAATTGCTGCAAGCAAAGCTGAGAAAAACCCGCTTTGGATTTCCTCCCGGTGCCAGTCAGTCCCCCTTCTCTGGGTGTCTGGGTCCTCAGAAACTCTCCTGGAACTGGAGTTCAGAGCTGCTGGGAACTTGTGGCTCTCTCCGTTTTGGAAAAGAACCGTGTACTCCGGCGCCAGCCCTCTCCCCGAGCCCCGTGCGCGCGTCTCCGTACCTCTGTACTTTGCTTCCGCCGCTCCTCTGAGTCTCAGACTCTTTTCTAGTTGTAGGATTTTTACTCAGCCAGCCCTCCTGTGGGTGCGAGTGGTGTCTGTGTGTTCTTTTCGTGTTTTTTCTGAAATAGTTGTTCACGGCTGCATTTATGGTGTTTACCTTATGCCACCATCTTGTTTCTCTTCGAACAGTCCTCTTAGTTTTAAAAGCAAAGGCCAGCCAACTTGATGGTTATTAAATATAAAGAATATGACTGACTCTACAGCCAGAATGAGTGCTGGAAATGTGAATAGAACTGGTAATAAGAGAACCAGGTTTCAAAGCACTTTTAATATAACTGTTCTTTTAAGCTATTAAATGTACACCTTGCTTAAAACTTTGTAACTGAAATGGAACAAGGTCATTTGCTATTAGAGATATTTATCTTTACCTATAAAGTAGAATAATGATAAATAAATAAATAAATAAATAAATAATAAAAAGTGGAGTGATTAGTGGGTGTCTTGCACATAGCAGGCCAGAGGTAAATGTGTACTGAATTAAATTGAATTTTGATAATACAAAATTATTTAAAAGAGGCGATCTCTCTCATGAATCAAAATAATGAGAAAAACTAAATCTGAATCAGTCTCCATGTATGTCTATGTGGTAATAATGCCTTATCATTTTACTGTTTATAAAGCACTTTCATATCTCATTTAATCCTCATAAAAATACTGTGAGAAAAAGAGGTATAATCCCAGTTTTATGGAGAGGAAATTTAAGCTCAATAAAGAGGGTGGTGGATGTGGGATTTGAACTCAAGTCTCCCATTGTTCAGAGCCTAAGAGCTAATCTAGCACATTGCACTGGAGTAGAAGACTTGACTAAATGTTTGGGTTGGTTGCTGACCATAGTGTGACAGCTATCAGATTTAATTCTTTACTCTGTATACATTGTGAGAATTACATCTGCATCTTTACACCCACCTGAAGAACAAATGAATTGTTAGATGGTAAGAACATGGGGAATTCTCTTGTTATATCTGTAAAGAACTAGATAGTAAATATTTTAGGCTTTGTGGGTCATATGGTTTCTGTCACAGGTGTAGCAAGAAAGTATCAGAAAGTAGCCATAGACATATGTAAATGAATTACGATGATTGTGTTCCAATATTGCTTAATATTTATAAAATAGGAATTGGGCTGGATTTGGCCTGGGGGCTGTAGTTTGCCAATCTGGTTTAGAAAAAAAAGGTAGGATACACTTTTGTTTGTTTATGATTTGGAACAGTGAATAGTCTAACTTAGGTTTTCTCCCCATTTCTTTAATGTTCCTTTTGAGATATTTTTCTATTGAGTCTTAAATGTAAATAAATATTCCATTTTTTTCTCTCTCTTAAATAATCACTCAAACTTAATGGAATATATCTCAGATGTTTTGTCATCTGTTTTTGATTTAGCACAATCCTTCTTTTGTCTTTTGTATATATACAGCATAAAAATTTATTTTTTAGGGCAAGATAACTTTGTGTCTGTCCCAAATCATCTTTTTTTTTATTTTATCCAAGACTAGTTCTTGTAATTTTCTTCAATTATTTCTTACTGACTTTATCCTTCTTTTGACATATTAAGAAATTTTTGATTGCTTATGATACATTTATGATTCTGTTTCTTGTCTGAACTGCACCCAAAATAAACTTCTCTCTGCTTCTTGCTTGAAAACTTTGATTGACTACATCTGCCTTCAGTTTCATCCTGATTTCAGAATTTTTCCACTACTTGTCTTCCTTCCAAACTTTTAGCTTCAGATCACTTTCTTTCACTGTTCATTCTATTTCTCCTTTCTTGACCCCTTCTCTGTTCTCCCAACCCACTAATCCCTGAAACATTACCTACCCAGTTGGAGACAGCTCTTTCACTTGGATAGTTCCATTTAATCAGGACTCCTCCTCTCTCTGATACACTTCCTCCTTTTTAAAGGGCTGACAAACAGCCATCCTTTTCTTTTTCCTTTAAAGCGCCCATTTCATTTATTAAATTAAATTTATAGGAGTGACACTGATTAATAAGGTTATGTAGGTTTCTAGTGTACATTTTTATGGTACATTATCTGTATATTGCATTATGTGTCAACCACCCAAAGTCAAATAATCTTTCATCACCACATATTTAGTCCTTTTACCCTTTACTAACACTTCCCCCCTTCCCTCTGATAACCATCTCATACTGTTGGCCGTGTCTGTGAGTTTCAGTCTTATATCCTGTGTAGGCTTAGTATAGTGAGATAATAAATAACAGCCGAATTATGGAAAAAAAAGCAGGTGATTTCTGTTTGTCTGGACCTTGTACAGTTCTGAAGGATCCATAGGCAGCGACTGAATGTAAGTTTCCATGTCAACTCAAGTATCACTCTTTTTAATTTGTCTTTGCACATTTAGATTCCATTTGCTTTGTTTACTGCTAACAGAAGCTGCAACATTTATGCAGAAATAATCATGGACTTGGTCAATAGGACACCAAGAAGAAGAGAAAAGGGAAATAGAAAACCCCTCTGTCACTTGACTGCTCTGCCAGCATAAAACTAGCACTAGTCTCAGTTTAATGAGCAGTTTTAAAGGGTGCAGCAGAGTTTGTTTATTTTGGAATTTTTTTTTTTAGCTAATAACTTACCAAATCTTTTAGCTTAGCCTTCTGAGCATGCAGATAGATATTGTGAAATAATAAGACATAAAATGGAAAATCTCTTCCGTTTGTCTTAGTGTTTGGTAATGTTTTCGACCTCTCTGGGTGGTTTAAGCCGGTTTAGGTGCATTCAATGAAAAGGGAGCTTTTTATGACAAAACTAATGTGATTATCTGAGTGAGTGTGAGAGGGGTATTGAAGCCTTAGAGAATGAAAATCTATTAGAAAAGCTGAATGTATCTGCTTAATCCTTTCTCTAATGTGGATGGACCATACTCTCTGAGAGATTCGTCTTTTTTTTTTTTTTAGTCTATCCTCTTTCCTTCCTCTTTTAAAAAATGTTCCTTGCCCTTTTTTCTTTTATATTCAAATGATTATCCTCAGAGTGGGGACATTTAAAGCTTCTGAGCAAATCGTTATCTTTCTCTGGTATTCACAGGCTCAAAGGACGGAACCTAGTATTTGTGGGCAGAGCTTATTAGTTTGGTACTGAGAGTAGAATGGTCTGTCATCTCCACAATTTCTACACTCTTAAAAACCACATGTATTAAAATGGACTTACAATGCTCTTTTAAAGTTTTTCCTGAATGTTTACTTTTGTTTTAGGAAACCAAAAGTGAATTTAGTCTGTTCATTTCATGTGATTCTCGAGCCTCACGTTACTGTTTTACAGTTTTCTTCTTTATAGCATAATAAAAAAGTTTTATGATTTTATAGTGACACAGAATCCCTTCCAAGTGTTTACCAAAAACAAATGAACTTACAAAAATAAAGACGGTCTAAGAATAAAAGAAATTTGTTTAAAAATTAAATGTGAGCCCTGACTGGTTTGGCTCAGTGGACAGAGCATCAGCCTGTGGACTGAAGGGTCCCGGGTTCGATTCTAGTCAAGGGCATGTACCTTGGTTGTGGGCACATCCCCAATGGGGGGTGTACAGGAGGCAGCTAATCATATCTCTCTCTCTCATCGGTGTTTCTAACTCTCTATCCCTCTCCCTTCCTCTCTGTAAAAAAATCAATAAAATATATTTTAAAAAAATTAAGCATGAAAATAGTCATGGGGATGTAAAAGTACAGCATAGAGAATATAGTCAATAATGTAATAGCTATGTATGGTGCCAGGGGGTATAAGACTTACTGAGGGGAATCATTTCCTAAATTATTTAAGTATTTAACTGCTATGCTGTACACTTGAAACAAATATAAAATAATATTGAATGTCAACTAATTGGCAAATATAAATAAATAAATAAATAAATAAATAAATAAATAAATAAATATGAGATTACAGGTATATTTAGGTACTGTTTATGTTTTTATTTGTCTCAGACACTGTAACTTTAAAGTTGAGTATGTGTAGTGTAGTATTAAGCTTCTACAAACACAGAGTGAGTCTGTATTTGAATACCAGTTCTTCCACTCTGGCAGCGTGGCTTTGAGCAATTCTCTCTCTCCTTTTATTTCCCCAGCTTTTATTTTCTATTTATTACTACTAGAGGCCCAATGCACAAAAATTTGTGCGCTCAGGGGGGTCCCTCAGCCCGGCCTGTGCCCTTTTGCAATCTGGGAACCCTTGGGAGATGTCCACCTGCTGGCTTAGGCCCGCTCCCTGGAGGATTGGGCCTAAGCTGACAGTCAGAGATGCCTGTGGCAGCCCGGGAGCCCTCAGGGGATGTCCACTTGCCAGTGCAGAGCAGGCCTAAGCTGCAGTTGGACATCCTTAGTGCTGCTGAGGAGGCGGGAGGGGCTCCTACCACCACCACTGTACTGGCAGCCATCAGCCTGGCTTGTGGCTGAGCAGAGATCCCCCTGTAGGAGTGTACTGACCACCAGGAATAGCTCCTGCATTGAGCATCTTCCCCCTGGTGGTCAGTGTGTGTCATAGTGACCAGTCATTCCTAGTCATTCTGCTGTTAGAGTCAATTTGCATATTACCCTTTTATAATATAGGATAGAGGCCTGGTGTATGGGTGGGGGCCGGCTGGTTTGCCCTGAAGGGTGTCCCAGATCAGGGTGGGGGTCCCGCTGGGGTGCCTGGCCAGCCTGGGTGAGGGGCTGATGGCTGTTTACAGCAAGGCTGGCTGGAAGCATGTATCTGGGATTTATTTATCTCTATAATTGAAACTTTGTTGCTTTAACTGGAGCCCATGTTGGGTTGTCCCTGACAACCCAGGCTCCCAGCGCTTCCTTGAGCCCAAGCTGGCTGGAAGCAGGTATCTGGGGTTTATTTATTTTCTATAATTGAGACTTTGTTGCCTTGAGCGGATGCCACAGTCAGCCAACACAGGCGGGAACCTTAGCTTCCTCCATTGCTGGGGCAAGCCTCCTGCTTGTTCCAGCTCTGTGGCTGCCGGCCGCCATCTTGGCTGGGTTAATTTGCGTACAGTTGCTTTGATTGGCTGGTGGGTGTGGTGATTGGCTGGTGGGTGTGGCTTAGGTGTAGCAGAGTGACACTGATTTGCATATTACTCTTTTGTTAGATTAGATGTATCAAGCCTGTTTAGAAAGAGCTATACTTTGTTATAGGTCAGCTTTCACAATTTATAGTATTGGAGAAAACATAGACTTATAAATAAGTCTTTTAAAAAATCCTTTATTGTTTAAAATATTATATATAGTACAAGAGGCCTGGTTCATGAAATTCTTGCACTTTGGGGGGGGGGGGGTTCTCTTAGCCTGGCCTGCATCCTCTCACTGTCTGTGAGCCTTCTTGTCTGATCTGAGCAATTCTCTTAAACCATTATGTGTTTTAGTTTCTTTATCTGCCATCATGGAATAACAGTCATTGTAATGCTTATTAGAGTCTTTATGAGGATTTAATAGGACTAGGTGTATAGTAAGCACTAAGTCAATGCTAGCGCAAAGGAACAACTATGTTTATTACTATATAATATCAGGGAGACAGATTGTTATACCAGGATTTTGTGGCCAAAGACTGGGTTCAGAACTGGTTTTTAAAAAAAATATATTTTTAAGTTGATTTCTCAAGAGAGGAAGGGAGAGGAATAGAGAGATAGAAACATCAACGATGAGAGAGAATTATTGATGGGCTGCCTCCTGCACACTCCCCCTCGGGGAGCAAGCCACAACCCAGGCATGTGCCCTTGACTGGAATTGAACCTGGGACCCTTTAGTCCCCAGGCCAACCCTCTATGCACTGAGCAGCCAGAGCCAGAACTGGTTTTTAAATTCTGAGCTTGTTTCTTCCTACAGACTGTCATTATATGTTTTTTCCTGGGTCATTGTAGGGAAAGAATTGACCCCAAGAAACATTCAATAATTATACCAGCAGCCTCAGCCTCAGCTGCCCCCATATGAATGAGTTTATGGCCTTATGCAGTGCCTCATGTAGAAATTGTTCAGAAGATGGTATTTGTTAGTGTCCATAAAACAAATAGGAAATACAGTATAGGGGCTATATTGGTGTTGAGTATTTTGGATGGAAGTGGTTGGCAGTGATTGTCCTTATTGTCTGGTTAGATCACAGCCTTCAAGTCAACAATCCACAGACTAAGTGTTTGCTCTTATCAAGTGGATAATGTCTACAAATTATCACGCTTAAGTTGAAGTCTTATATGAGATTGAACCAAATATGCCAATATTTGACTGTGTTTGACTAACATGGCAATTTTATAGGGTTCAACCTTTACATAAGTGTTTTGTGAATTCTATAAATCTTTAATAAAAGTATATGAATATCTCTTTTTGAATTACCACAGTCTTTGACTAAGTATGGGACTAATATTGAAGTTTTGCTGGTATAACTTCAGTATTTTTAGAAAGCTGTATCTACTTTTTGCTACCAAAATTGTTAAGAAAAAGCATAGAGATATGTAGATATTATTTAAAAAATTTTTTTTTAAATAATATATATTTTTTATTGATTTTTTACAGAGAGGAAAGGAGAGGGATAGAGAGTTAGAAACATTGATGAGAGAGTAACATCAGTCAGCTGCCTCTTGCACACCACCTACTGGGGATGTGCCCGCAACCAAGGTACATGCCCTTGACGGGAATCGAACCTGGGACCTTTGAGTCTGCAGGCCAATGCTCTATCCACTGAGCCAAACTGGTTAGGGCTATTTTTTAAAATTTTATGCTAGGGAATGATGCTTGAATTTACAGTCTCTTTGAGATAGAAAGGAACTTTTGAACCACCTAAAATAACAAAACTCCCTTAGTGAATTTGCAAATATTTTTCCAAAAAAATTTAAGTGATTTTTTTGGCTTCTACTAGCATATTAGTAGACTTTATAAATGGGTACTTCCTTTATAAGGGTAATTTGATAGGATGTTGCAAAGGCCTTAAAGATGTTTATTTCCTTCGAACCAGTACTTCATCTAAGAATTTATTTCAAAAGAATTAAGGATATATGTAAACATTTAGCCCCGAGTATATTTATTATAGTCTTATTTGTAATAATGAAAGATTGAGAATGATACAGATGACCAATTGTAGGGTTTCTTCAGTTTTCCTCAACTCCCCATCCTGTTTGTTCCTCTCTGGACTTTCTCATGTTAGTCAGTGTTCTTCTTAAAGTGTGGTGCTCAGAAGCCGACCGAGCACTTCTAGGGTGTTCCGACCTCACAGTGGACAGCAAGCTTTACATGGAATTTCTACTATCAGAGGCCAAATTTAAGACCATGATCTTCTTTCTCTTTGTGTAACGGGCTGCCGAAACCCTAAGTATTGTCAAGCTGTGCTGGTCCCCAGCCTTGCTTGTGTCTTTTAAGGAGTGACAGTAACTGCTCTTTGTAGAGATGGCTATTCATAGGGACTCCTTTTCTTTGCCTGACAGAGGCACAGTGTTCTATTGCTGAGAGGGGATCTGATGCCAACATGTGAGTCACACTCACTTGTGACTGTTCTTTTCCATAGTTTGAGACCACTTATTGCTGTACATCAGCACCCTATACCCCTGCCCAGCTTGCCTTGTCACCCTGCCTCATCTACCATGCTGTGCTTGAACATAATGTTCTTTTCTGCATTCCATGTGTCTACTCTGTAGTTTTGTGCTGCATTTTGAAAGAGCTGAGTCCACTGTTGGTGTCCACATATAGGAGAGAATGCTGATTACCTGTTGGAAATAGCAGTTTAATGAATTCTGTGATTGGTTCTTGATTTCCTATTTTCTTGGTTATTTCCAATTGGTATATTTCTTAGGAACATTTTCTGAGAAAAGTGCTGTACACTTAGGTATGTTTTTTACTTGCCATGAATGATTGAGAGTTGTCAGAATAGTGAAACACTGTTTTGCCTTTTTTCTTCAACTTGCATTTACTTATTACGTTAGGCTCAGTAGTTTTATGAGGCTCTCAGTTTAGCATAACTCATTTCTTTATGTATACCCTAAACCTCACAGTTACTTTTTTAAGGTACAGTATGTCCAGTTACTTGGACATCTTAATTTCTTTTTTAAAAAAAATATATTTTATTGTTTTTTTACAGAGAGGAAGGGAGAGGGATAGAGAGTTAGGAACATCGATCAGCTGCCTCCTTCATACCTCCTACTGGGATATGGCCACAACCAAGGTACATGCCCTTCACCGTGATTGAACCTGGGACCTTTCAGTCCACAGGCCGACGCTCTATCCACTGAGCCAAACCGGTTAGGGCGATATCTTAATTTCTGACTTTTCTCACACTCAATATTATCAAAAACTTACTGAGAAAATGCATACTCTATCTCCCTTTTGGCAAGTCACATTGTAATTAAGCATGTTACAGACTCAGAGAAATCCTACAGTCAAGAAACTTCACATTTGCTAATACATTTCCTAAGATTTCATAAAATCTTTTATTTCACACACTATTATTTAATATTGCATAGAGATATTGTTGTGCTGAATACATTTTCGGAGAGACATTTAATTTTTTCTGTAATTCATTTTCTCTGTCTCAAGTTTCCTTTTTTTCCAGGAAAGGATTACTGTAAGCTGCCCGTAGGCAGAACAGTGCTGAGAGACTGTGTTTGCTTGTGGCCACTTCCTCCTTTCTCAGTGTCCTCCTTTCCTGACTGGGAGCATATGCCCAGACCAGGTCTGGTTGCTCCTCCTGCCCAGACCCTCTTTCTCTAAAGTGGGGTATCTGAGTTCCTTTTTTCCAGGCTTCTTCTTTTCTGGATTCATCTATTATTTTTTTTGGTCAGAATTTACCTATTATATGTTTTTTATCTGAAATGAAAAAGGACCAGATCATTGAATTCATGTGAAGGTGTTAATAGAAGATGAAAACATAATGTGTTTTTTTTTTTTTTTTTTTTTTTTTAACCATTGGGGCCCTTTGCAGTTTTATTGGGGATACAACCTCAGCTGTGTAACACGATGAGTAAGATGTATATTTCATAACTAGAGACATCTGGTGTTAAATCTAGGTCCTACCGTTTACTTTCTGTATGACCTTAAATAAAGTGATTTAACCTAAGAATCAGTTTCTTCATGTAAAATAGTGGACAGTAATACATCTGATAGGATTGTTTGAGGCTTAAGTGATGTAATGGCTGTAAACTAGGGCTCAGTAATCAGTAGCTGTTGTTGTTGTTGTTATCCAGCTTTGATTCCATTGCTTGTGATTTCCCCCCAACATTTTATTGTGAAAAAAAATTCAGTAAAGTTGAATAATTGGACAGTGAATACCCATAAGCCCACCACCTAAACTCAATAAATAATATTTAGCTATATTTGATATATTATATCAAATGGATTCACCTATCCATCGTTTTATCTTTCATTTCATCTTATTATTAAATGCATTTCCAAATTAAGTTGAAGATATCAACATACTTTCTAAAATCAGCTTTAATGTCATTAACTAGAGTTCAGTATTTGTTTGATTTTTTTTAGGTAAAATTTATATACAGTAAGATGTACAGATTGTAAGTGTACCGTTTGTTGTGTAACCCAGACCCCCCAGAAGATATGGAATATTTATATACCCTTGAAAGCTTTCCATGCCCCTGTCTAGATAGTCCCTGCCTTCATTTCCAACCCTGAGGATTGTCTTTAATTTTTAGTACTGCATTTCAGGTACTGAGTGTAGTCCAGTGATGGGAGTATTTGGGAGCTGGGGAACTAACTGCCTGATCTGCTTATCACACCATAGACATTGGAGCTTGGTATAGTTTTTCCATAAGAAATTTTATAAATTTTATCCTATCTAATAAAAGAATAATATGCAAATTAGACATCACTCTGTCACAAAGATGGCTTCCCCCATAGCCACAAGATGGCAGCACCCAGTCCGGCTCAGCCCCACCACTAAAGTGGTCAGGCCTGTTAGCCAGGCAGGTGGCAGGGGAGGTGGGAGGCCCAACGGGTGGAACAGGCGATCAGAGGGGACTAAGGGTCCCCTGCCCAGTCCAGAAGCCTTCGCCAGAGGCCTCAGGCATGGGCAAAGGCGGAGCCGGTGATCAGAAGGGGCAGGGGCAGAGCTGGTGATCGGAGGGGTATGAGGGTGCCTTACCCAGACATAAGGCCTGGGCCAGAGGCCTAAGGCCTGGGCAGTGGCAAGGCTGGAGATCACAAGGGCCTGGGCTCCGCAGAGCCAGCGATCAGAGAGGCAGGGGCGGAGCCTTCGATCGCAGGGGTCTGGGCACCAGTGGAGCCAGCAAAGCAGAGATCTGGGGGTCCTCTGCCCAGGCCTGCAGCCTTGGCCAGAGGCTGCCAGTGGGGCAAGGGCAGAGCTGGTGATGGCAGGCAGCAGGATCAGAGCTGGTGATCACAGAAGCCTGGGCTCTGTGAAGCCGGCGATCGGAGGAGCTTGGGGGTCTTCTGCCCAGGCCTGCACCCTCAGGCAGAGACTGCAGGTCTGGGTAGGGGCAGAGCCCGTGATCACAAGGGTCTGGGGGTTCCCTGCCCAGGCCTGCATCCTCGGCCAGAGGTTATAGGCCTGGGCAGGGGTGGAGCCGGTGAGCCGAGTGAACTACAGAGGAAACACCTTTTCTTACTGCTCATTGGCTAAGCTCCCTGTATGTCACTGGTAATATTCTTAGTAACTTGGTTTTTCCACCTCACTCTTGGAGAAAAAAACGAAAATCTGTTCCTGAAGGCCTGAGAAATGTCATAACCTGCCCTAGCTGGTTTGGCTCAGTGCATAATGCCTCAGCCTGCTGACTGCAGGGTCTGGGTTCAATTCTGACCAAAGGCATGTACCTAGGTTGCAGGCTCCTCCCTGGCTGGGGCCCAGGTCAGGACTCAAGCAGGAGACAACCAATCAAAGTGTTCCTCTCACTTTGATATTTCTCTCTGTTTTTACGTTCTCTTCCACATTCTCTAAAAATCAATGGAAACATATCCTCAGGTGAGGATAAAAAAGAAAGAAATGTCATATCCTATGAAAGACACATCTTGAAAATGCCTAAAGAAAGTTGTCATTTTTCATGATGAAGGGATTGAAGTCCGTGTTGATGAAAACACCTTGGTGGCTGTGGTGACTGGCAATGACTGCAGCAGCGGGGTGATGGGGCTGGTGACTTCCCCTGATTAGCCTGGTCTCTCCCACAAAGGGAGGCCAGGCTGTGGCTTAGGCCCGCTCCCCAAGGGGAGTAGGGAGCGGGCCTAAGCCGTCAGTAGGACACCCCCTGAGGGCTCCCAATATGTGAGAGGGGACAGGCTGGGCTGAGGAACACCCCCCCTCCAATACACGAAATTCACCTATTATTTTTATAAAATTTTTGTTCATTCAGCAAACATTTTATTATTAGATATCTTCATTAAGTGAGTGGTGAGGGAGACACTCTGGAATCAATGAGTGCTGTACAGAATTACAGAGGCTCTGATAGAAAAGGTACAGGGCATAGTAAAACATGAAGGAAGGAGTGACTTAGTTGTTACTTGAGGGGCATAGACAATGATGGCCTCATAGGGGAGGTGATACTTAAGCTGAGTATTGTGGAAGATGAGCTGGTATTTGCCAGGTATTAGGTGAATTGGAGAGAGGGAGATGGGTTGTGCAAGAGCAAAGAGGAAGGAAAGAGCTTAGAGGGCTGGAAATGGTCTTGCTAGGCTGCAGCAAAGGGTGCAGGAGTTAAAGCTAGAGTGGTAGGTAAGGAGGACTTTGCATGCCATGCAGATGACTTTGGTTTACTTCTATAGTTTAGGAAGTAGTTAAAAGGTTTATTAATCTGTGAAGGGGATTATACTCAAAAGACAGAAAATGTCAAGTAGTATAAGTTAAATGTTTATCTTTTTTGATCAAATCAAAGTCCTATAACTTCGGTTTTATTATACTATAATTTATATTTATGTTCTGACTCTTCTTTTTATTTCTCTAAAATGACAGGTGGTGTGCCAGTATTTGAAAAATACCAATTTATCTGATAAAGAGTTGCTGCAGAATATTTTCCAAGCTCTGAATGTATATTACAATTATTCTGGCCAGGCGAGATGCCTGAATATGTCAGAGACATCAACTAGAAGTCTGGGATCCCTGGGTTGGAGCTATCAGGTAAGTGTGTATAATTTCTCCAAGTGGAACTTACTTTTCATTGGTAAGGTTGTGCTGTAACAGAGTTCAAAAGATTTTATCACCTAACGATCTCACTGTGGTCTCACTCTGAAGCCATGGTAAGTTTCCTCCTTCATTTATTCACTCATCGCCAAATATATTCTGAGTATTTATCATGGGTTAGGCACCCTTCTAGGCTCCAAAGTTACAAAGATGAGTAAGACATGATTGATCTTACCATCAAATGTAGCTTGTTGAAAAGAAGTGAAATTAATATTATAATAGATCTTGATAAGTCCATAAAGGAAACATTTTGTGGACACAAATGAAGGGGAGTCTAACTTGATTCCCTCTGGGATTTTGTTCTTTCATCTGTACAATGAGAATAATAAAATAAGAATACTTTCCTTCTGGAGTTGTTTTGAAGATTCAATCCTATATAATAAAGAGCTAATATGCAAATGGTCATCATGCCCTCATGCTGTCACACCCTAATGGCTCAGACATTCAACACTGGGGAGAGAGGAATGGGTATCAGCCAGGTACAAATGAGCTCACAAGAGAGAAATGGGGACCAGCCAGGCTGTGGCCTAGGAGGGGGACAAGTCTCCCGCCCCGCAGTCCTGAGCGCCAGTGGCTGCGCCTGCACCTGCGGCCCAGGAGAGGGACAAGTCACCTGCTCTGTGGTCCTGGGCACCAGCAGCTGGGGCTGCAGCCTGGGAGAGGGGCAAGCTGCCCTCCCTACAGTCCTGGGCACCAGCAGCTGGGGCTGTAGCCCGGGAGAGGGACAAGCCACCCACCCTGCGGTCCTGGGCACTTGGATGAAGCCAGCCTGGGTCCTGGGTGCCTGCAGCCAGCCAGAGGGAGGGAAGCCCGGTCCCAGGTGCCTGTAACTGGCTGGAGGAGGGAATGCTGGGTCCTGGGTGCGGGCTGAGGCAGAGGTGGTTAGGGGCAATCAGGCCAGCAGAGGAGGAGTTAGGGGCGATTAGGCTGGTAGTGGAGCAGTTAAGGGTGATCAGGCAGGCAGGCAGGCAGAGGTGGTTAGGGGCGATCAGGCAGGCTGGCAGGTGAGTGGTTAGGAGCCAGTGGTCCTGGATTGCGAGAGGCAGTCAGACATCTCCCGAGGAGTCCCAGATTGGAGAGGGTGCAGGCCGGGCTGAGGGAAACCCCCCCACCCCGTGTACTAATTTCATTCACTGGGCCTCTAGTATGATAATAGTTGTGAAAGAAAACAGTTTACAGAGAAGGAATATATAGCTCTAACTTGTTTGATTTCTCATTTGAGGATTTCCAGGAGCAATGAGAGGTGGTATGACACAGAGATGTAAAGAGCAGGAACTCTGAAGTCAGACTGCCTGAGTTCAAACTCTGGCTTTGTTGCATACTAGTGTATGATTTTGGACAATTTATTTAGCTTCTTTGTGCCTTATTTTTTCACTAGACTCTTATGGGTTGCTTTCTCAGGCCTGCACAGAAATCGTTATGCCTTTTTGTACCAATGGTATTGATGACATGTTTGAACCTCGCCCGTGGGACTTGAAGGCATTTTCAGATGAATGTTTTAAACAGTGGGGTGTAAAACCAAGGCCCTCCTGGATCACTTCTATGTATGGAGGCAAAAACATCAGTTCCCACACGAACATCATTTTCAGGTGAGTTATTTCTGTTCCAAAGAAAAACTTTGCTGTTGGAGACATTTGTAGAATAGCTGACAAAATAGAACCAGGAAAAATGTTGGACAGTAAAATAATATAGAATACAATCAATGGTATCCTGTTTTCCTATTACCTGAAAGATAGAGGATGCTGGGAGCATTTGAGATCTTGCTTCCAGGCTTGTCATCAGTTTGGCTCAAATAAACTCTTATAAAAATTCCCTAAAAGAAGAAGAAGAAGAAGAGAAAGAGGAGGAGGAAGAAGAGGAAGAGGAAGAGGAAGAAAAGGAAGACAGAAAGAGGATGTGGAGTAGAGATATGATTTTATACTCTATTACCATCATGGTTAAAGACTTAAAAACAGCGCAGCGAAAAAATGAAAATATTTTTAAAAATTCCTATGCACAAAATGAAGCATCACAATTTGCCTTACCAAAGTATTACTATTGTTATTAATGGTAATAAAACTTTTTAAAGTATCTATTCAATGTATACTTTTGAAGTTTTCAATCTGTTCTGTTCCAGGCACTATATGAGGAACTTTAAATAAATTACCAAAAATTGAACCCTTACAACAATCCTGTGAAATAGTTGTTATAGTTCCTTTTTCCTGAGGAGGAAAGTGAGGGTCACTGTGTTCAGTCACTTGCCAAAGTTCATCCAGCTTTATTTTAGTTACGAATAAAATCAGATTTCAACCTTGGCCTGTTTGACAACAAAAATCCTGTTTGTTCTACATTGTCCTGCTCTTATGGTGACATATGTAGTATTGGTTCACATCAGAGTTATTTGAGTAGACTCTAAGTGTATCTGATTGCCACTTTAAAATTTCCATGTTTTGGCTTGTACATCAGGGTGTCAGCTATTAAGAATAGTAACTAGTTAATAAAAAAAATTTATTTCCAAATTTATATAGAAATAGTAGAGAGATACCATACATATCTCTTAACCTAGAGCTACTATATAAATCATAAATTTCATATTTTTGAATAAAACTTTATTGTTCGGATTATTACAATTATTTCTCCTTCCCCCACCCCCCTCCCCCATAGCTCCCCTTTCCCGATTCCCACCCTACCCCATCCCCTTACCCCCATCTCATTGTCCTCATCTATAGGTGTAAGATTTTTGTCCATTCTCTTCCTGTACCCCTCACACCCTCTTCCCCCCTGAGAATTGTCAGTCCACTCCCTTTCTATGCCCCTGATTCTATTATATTCACCAGTTTATTCTGTTCTTCAGATTTTTTATTCACTTGATTTTTAGATTCACTTGTTGATGGTTATGTATTTGTTGTCACTTTGTTGTTTATAATTTTTATCTTTACCTTTTTCTTCCTCCTCTTAGAGAATACCCTTTAGCATTTCATATAATACTGGTTTGGTGGTGATGAACTCCTTTAGCTTTTTCTTGTCTGTGAAGCTCTTTATCTGACCTTCAATTCTGAATGATAGCTTTGCTGGGTAGAGTAATCTTGGTTGTAGGTTCTTGCTATTCATCACTTTGTATATTTCTTGCCACTCCATTCTAGCCTGCATAGTTTCTGTTAAGGAATCAGCTGACAGTCGTAAGGGTACACCCTTGTAGGTAACTAACTATTTTTCTCTTGCTGCTTTTAAGATTCTCTCTTTGTTTTTTGCCCTTGGCATTTTAGTCATGATGTGTCTTGGTGTGTTCCTCTTTAGATTCCTCTTGTTTGGGGCTCTCTGTGCTTCCTGGACTTGTAAGTCTATTTCTTTCACCAGGTAGGGGAAATTTTCTGTCAATATTTCTTCAAATATGTTTTCAATATCTTGCTTGCTCTCTTCTTCTGGCATCCCCATCATTTGGATGTTGGTACACTTGGAGTTGTCCCAGAGGCTCCATACACTATCTTCATATTTTTGGATTCTTTTATCTTTTTGCTTTTCCAGTTGAGTGTTTTTTGCTTCTTTGTATTTCAAATCTTTGACTTGATTCTTGGGATCCTCTCATCTGCTGTTGGATCTCTATATATTATTCTTTATTTCAGTCAGTGTATGCTTAATTTCTGATTGCTCCTTTTTCATATCCTTGAGGGTCTTGGAAATTTCTAGAAGTTTCTTGAAAAACCTTATAACCATGGTTTTTAACTCTATATCCAGTATTTTGCTTTCATCCATTTCTTTCATTTGTGACTTGTTTCTTTGTCTCCGCATTTTGGCTGCTTCCCTGTGTTTGTTTCTATGTACTGAGTAGCTTCTAAGTCTCCTTTTGTTGATAGAGTGTTCTTGTGTGGTTGGTGTCCTATAGGGCCCAATGGCTCAGCCTCCCCAGCCACCTGAGATGGATGCTCTTGGTGCACCCCTTTGTTGGATGTTTGCACAGTCTTATTGTAGTTAACCCTTTATTGCTGTTGGTATCACTGGGAGGAATTGACCTCCAATTGTCTGTGGAACCAGCTGTGTCTACACTGGAAAATCTGTTGCGCAGGACTTTCTTCAGAAGGGCTTTGGTGCTCACTGAGTCTGCCCCTTGAGTGTGTCTCTTATGGATGTGAAGAATTGTAATCTGTATCATCTCCAAGGAGATACAAGGTCAGCCACTGTCTGGGGTTGCCCAGCAGGAGCTACAGAGACATCTACAGATTCCTCTTCTTTGTATGGGGTTTGGAAGTGCCCAGATGAGGCCCAGCTGTGAAGCAAGGCTGCTGCTGCCAGGTAGTGGGCCTTCTTTTGGAGTCTCTGGGGCTCTCTGACCCAGCTGCAGTTTGTTTTAGGCAAAAGGATAGGCCATTCATATGCAAAAGCCAATGCTCACAGCTTGTGTGGGGTTGTAAATTGGGTGGTGCGGGGTCTCTGGGAATCACCAGGGCAGAGCAAACAGCAATGGCTTTCCTGAACTTGAGAAGTCCCTGGTTCTCCATGTCCCATGCACCTGTGCAGGAACAAGGATTTCTGCAAGCACCTCTAAGAGTAAGCCGCCCTCACATTCCTGTCCCAATGCCAGACAGTCTAGTTTCTCCCCGTATGTGTCTGGGTCCCCTAGAGGCTTGCCTGTAACTGGAATTCAGAGCAAGCGGGAGCTTGTATTTCCCTCCCAGTTTAAAGAACAGCATATCCAGGTGCCAGCACTTTTCATGCCTTTGCACCTCTTACCAGTCTCAATGCGTTTTCTTCACCTCTCTAGTTGTAGAATTTCCACTCAGCTAGCTTTCCCGCAGTTCTGGGTGGTAGTTATTCTGCTGTTTAGTTGTAATTTTGATGTAGTTGTGAGAGGCAGCAAGTATAGGTGATTACCTATGCCGCCATCTTGGTTTCTCTAAATGTCATTCTTTTACAAACTTTTATAAACAAGAGTTAAATTTGATTTTTGGGACATGCTCAATAGTTTTTAGGAGTAAGGAGTGCTGTTTTGACCAAAGGATCACTCCTTGGGTTTAGGCTCATAACACTGCTCACTTTGCAATCTAGTTTATTGGGTTGATGCTATTTTTTGATCCAGTAGGGTACCTACACAAAATAAAAGGTGAAACACTTTAATGGAAAACTTAAAGATTCTTTTTGTTTAATTTCTTTAAGTTGTGTTCCTTGTGCTCAATAGGATTCTTCACAGCTATAGTCTTCAGCTCAGCCTTATAAAAGTGACAGTTGAACAAATAAATCTATTTGGGGCATTTAAGGAAATGGTGCCAAATTCAGGTGTTTGAAATTAGAGAAATATAAAAGGACTGAGAGGACTGAAGAAAGTTTAAGTACAAGCCTAAGGTCTCCAAGCTTATCATTGTTCCTCGGAGGAGAAAGTACTTTTGTCAATGTTTTGTTTTTCTTTAGGAGGTAATCTCTGTGTAGTATTTATATGGATTTCCCTTGCATGCTAGCATTCCAAGGTCACCCTTCCTTGCTTTGCCCTTATAAAGCTGAAATTCAAGTTGAATTATAAAGTGGGGACCATATGAACATTTTAATATATGAGTTTTGGTCAAATACATTGTCCTTTTTTATTGGATTCAACCATTATAGATATGTATTTTAGTTATCCATTTATCCTGTTATATTATTTTCTTCAGGCATCAAAATAACCATCATCATCATCATCATCAGGAGGGGGATAGGTTTTTTGTGAGAAATATTTTGGGGAAAGAACTGAAACACATAGGTGGAAATTATAAAACTTTTAGTTCAGTGTAAGAAAGGACTTTCTAACAGTTCAGTATAAAAGCAGACTTATTGCCCCCATGAGATTGTGAACTTCTTAATGGCAGAGACTGTCTTGATAATCTCTGTGCCTTTAGCATCTGCTACAGGAACTGGCACATAATGAATGTGCAATAAGTGTATTGATGAGGATGAGGAATGACATATGAAGCTCAGGAAGGCTTCAGAGGCATGTGCAAGTTTAAAGCCAAGACTGTGTGAAGATGCTGATATATCTTTCTGCCATGGCAAGTCTACTTTTCGAAGAAATATTTTTCCATATGTTGCTAGGTGAAAAATCCAATGCAAAAAATTAAGTTATTTAAAAATTCAGAATTCTCCTGTTTTTCTGAAGGAAGCACATTCCCAAAGTAAAGGAGCAGCCTAGGGTGTCTCTGTTCTGTGTACTTTGTGGCTACCAGCTAGAAAACATTTCTGGTCAATGAATGAGAAAATATCCAAGGAACAATGTGAAAATATCTTTATGTTCATGCTTCTCTCCTCAGGTTGCCTCACACAAATGCAAGCATGACTGCTTCTCTGATTGGAAAGTTCAGTCTGTATTTGTTGGATTGATGATTTGCAGGTTAAGAGCTTGGGCTTTGAAGTCAGAGAGACCTGGGTGCTATTTTTCCTTTTTCACTGAGTTAGCTATGTAGCCTCAGGCAGATTGCCAATTTATATTATTAGAAAACTAGAAGCCTGGTGCATGAATTCATGCACATTGAAAGGAAATTAATTAGAAGAAATATTTTGGAGGCTGGGGAGGGACTGCGGGAGGGCTCCAAAGGCATGTCCAGCCCATCTTGCCCAGTCCTGATCAGCTGGACCCCAGCAGCAAGCTAACCTACAGGTCGGAGCGTCTGCCCCCTGGTGGTCAGTGCATGTCATAGTGACTGGTCAAGCAGTTGACCAGATGGTCGACTGATCAGTCAGACACTTAGCATATTAGGCTTTTATATATCTACTAGGGGCCCGGTGCATGAAATTCGTGAACGGGGGGAGGGTGGGGGTTCCTCAGCCCAGCCTGCCCCCTCTCACAGTCTGGAACCCCTCAGTGGATGTCCTATGATGGCCCCAGTCTGCCAGGCACCTTTTGTGTGTGTGTGTGTGTGTGTGTGTGTATGTGTCACCACTGGGGACCTGCCCCCAGCCGCATCTGAGGCTTGGAGCAGTCCTCCTGTGTGTGTCTACCTGCTGGGGGCCTGCCCCCAGGCACACCGTGGAGGCTTGGAGCAGGCATCCCCTCTATGTTGATATCTCAGACTCTTGCCCTCCCCTGCATGTTGTTCTCTTTTTTGAGCTGTGGCCAGGGCTGGGTGCTGCCTGCCTCCCAAGCTTGCCTACTGCCCATCTTCCTCTAGCCACCAGATAGCAGGGAAAACTCCGCCTCGTGGTCAGGCCAGCCTTTTCCTGCTCCCTGATCTCTGGAAAGGACCTGGGGAGGACCCCGGCCCCTGCAGCCTTGCTTTCCTGCTCCCTGGTGCCCCGCAAAGGGCCTGGGCAGCCACCAAGCAGGCCGAGGTGCCCCCGCTGCCTTTTTCCCACTCACCGGTACCCTCCTGCATTGCTTTCCCACTCCCCGGTGCCCCACAAAGGGCCTGGGAAGCCGCCAAGCAGGCCCCCGACCCCCACTGCCTCTTTCCCACTCCCCGGTGCCCCGCAAAGGGCCTGGGCAGCCACCAAGCAGGCTGCCAACCCTGCCGCCTCTTTCCCACTCACCGGTCCTGGGTCCTGTGCTGTTCCGCCCTGTAGCCGCTCTGTGTACTCGGGAGGTCCCTCAGCCCGGACTGTGCACTCTTACAGTCTGGGACCCCTCTGAGGATGTCCACCTGCTGGTGTGCCTGACCAGCCTGGGTGAGGGGCTGATGCCTGTTTGCAGGCTGGCCAAGCCCCCCAGTAACATCCCTCACCCCATTGGGTTGTGGCCAGCATGGGTGACGGGCTGATTGGCGCTTTCAGGCTGCCCACAGCTCCCATTGGCCCAGTGTCCCAGCAAGGCTGGCTGGACGCAGGTTTCTGGGGTTTATCTTCTATAATTGATGCACTGTTCCTTTAAGCCGAGGCCTCCTAGTAATGAAGCCTCCTCTCTGCTTCACCTCGCATAGTCTATAATGAGACAATGTTACTCTTAGTGGTCAGGCCAGGCCTGCTGTTTTCTTCAGCTCCCAAGGATTCTATGATTGATATTTTGTTGCAAACATGTTTTGCTTGAGCCAGGATAAGCGGAGCGGGCAGCAGTTTCAGGTTCATTCCTGCTGCAATGGAAGCTACCGTTTACTCAGGTCCATGAGTGGCGGCCTCCATGTTGGCTGGGCTAATTTGCATACAGTTGCTCTGATTGGCTGGTGGACGTGGCTTACCCATCCCGAAGAAATGTTTAATTTTAATATTACGCCTTTATGAGTTTAGATATCTATCTATCTATCTCTATCTATCTATTTTCTATCTATCTATCTATCTATCTATCTATCTATCTATCTATCTATCGATAGATAGACAGAGATAGGTATATAGATAGTGACTTCCTGACAGGTTTATTCCAGAGAGTAGGTAGACTTTATGGAAGGGAGCACTGTGAGGGCAGAGATTTTTGTCTGTTCACTCATGAATTCCCTGTGCCCAGTCAGTGCCTGCCACAGAATAGGAACTCCATAAACATTTGCTGAATGAACGAAGACTCAAAGAAATAGTAGTTATTAGTGGCTTCATTTCGGCAGTTTTTTTCCATAGTGGTTTTGTTGGAAGGATTAAATTTCCCCTGTCCTTAATGGGTAAGAAATTATGTTACCCATTGGTCATTCTCAGTTATCCTATATAATAAAAGAGTAATATGCAAATTGACCCTAACAGCAGAATGACTTGGAATGATTGGTCACTATGACACACACTGACCACCAGGGGGCAGACGCTCAGTGCAGGAGCTTCTCCTGGTGATCAGTGCACTCCCACAGGGGGAGCTCTGCTCAGCCACAAGCCAGGCTGATGGCTGCCAGTTCATTGGTGGTGGTGGGAGCTTCTCCTGCCCCCCAGGAGCGCTAAGGATGTCCGACTACAGCTTAAGCCTGATCCCTCGGGGAGAGGGTCTAAGCCAGAAGGTGGACATCCCCTGAGGGTTCCCAGACTGCCAGAGGAAAACAGGCTGAGCTGAGAGACCCTCCCAAGTGCACAAATTTTTGTGCACCGAGCCTCTAGTTTACATATAAATCCAAAAGGGAATTCCTGAGAAGCTGGTTAGTTTAACATAATTTTTCAGCCAAATTAATTGTTGCCAGCATTAAGTGAGGCTCACTGTTGGAAATTTTATCCAGGCAATTAGATTTTCTCATGAAAGCTATTATTACTTTTTTTGTTTCTTCGTAAATTTCCTAGTGACTGGTGTAGCTTTCACATGTCTAGGACCAAGAAATTCAAGTCCATGTGCATCTTAGGTCTCTCAGCAACTCCAAACACTGTTGCTAAGTCACTAGTCTGATTCAGATGACCTTTTAAATCAAATGCAGTTTGCTTATTATGTGGCTGTTAGGATTGCCTTTTTGTTTTGCAAATAATGGAGAGTTTCCTAATCGGGTTGGTCCTGTCAAATTGAAATAATGATAAAGGCTATTTGTTCACTCAAGACTTTAAAACTATATTTGGTAGTTGAAAACTCAGGATCCTATTTTGCATGTGAGTTTTACCTTTTGTTTTTAATAAAACAAATACATTTTTGGATTGATTCTCCCCCTCCTCCAAGCATGATGTTATTAAGTTGAAGTTGAAAATTTTTTTCTTAAGTGAAAATTTGTGGTGAGAATTTAAAGTTACATTTCAAACACACATATATTTAATGTACTTAACTGCATATTTTTCATTTAATTTGTACATTGGCCTAGCAAAAACTGTTTGCATTAGTTTTTTGACCCAATTTCTATGAGAAATGGTTTCACATTCCTTTTCATGATTCATATACTTCTCAGAAGTAGTAACACTTCTCAGGCTTACAAAATATGATAATAATTATAATGCTGCATGTTTATGTGGTATTTTATAGTTTATAACTTTCATATATAATATTTAACTTCGACTCCACAATATCTCTATGAAGGAGGGACATTATCTTTAAAAATTTTTTGGGAGGGTAATGCATGTTGGAATTGAGAGTCATAGAGGTCAGGTGACTTACCCCAAATCACGTGGCTAACACGGGTATAAAAATGTAGATCTGCTGACTTAGTTAATTGTTCTTGCTATTGCTACACATAGGTGAAGTCAGTCATATTAACTCTGCTTTGTCATATAAAAAGTACTGAAGTGATTTACGTATTCCTGACCTTGTATACATGTATTTATAGATCTCTTTTGATTAAGGCATCTGGTATCTGGCCAAAGACAACTAGACATTCACATTCTTTTTTCATTCATTCAGTAAACATTTGCATGGCTCCTGTGAGTGCCAGGTGCTGAAGCTATTGTAATAAACAAAGCAGACAAAAATTCCTGCCCTTGGGCAGTTCTAGTTTGAGAGATAAATAATAAACAAAATAGCACCTGTAAGTATGTTAGGAGATACATGCTAAGGAGGAAAAATAAACCAGGGAAGAGGGCTATGAAATGTTGGGGGGTGGGGGCGTGTAAGAAAGACAGGTGTGAAATTTTAGATGGGAATGACCAAGGAAGACTTCACCAGGGGGTGACTTTTGGAAAGTGATCTGGCAGGAATACCTAGATAGTTATGAGTATGGTGGAGTAAGAACACTCCACAAAGAGGAATTAGCAAGGACAAAGGCCTTGAGAGGTAAATGTGCCCAGCACGTTCTCCTCCAGGGATTGAAGGAGGTTAGTGTGGCTGGAGTGATTAATGAGGGAGAGAACATCAGGAGTTGAAATCAGCGTTAGCAGAGGGCCCAGATAATGTAGAGACTTGTAAGTCCTAGTAAGGACTTTGATTTTTACTTTGAATGAGATGGGAAAACTTGGAATGTTTTGAGCAAAGGAGTGACATAATCTGATTCAGATTTTAATAGGATCAAATTGTTACCCTACTGATAGTAAGGAGATAAGAGTAGGGAGAAAGGTTAGTAGTAAAAGGCTAGTCAGGCTAGAGATAATGGTGACTTGGATCAGAGTGGTGGCAGTGAATATGGTGACAGGTGTTCAAATTCTGGATATATTTGAATACTAGCTGTACCCGGCCACATGTTGCTGTGGCTCTGTCTGGTTAAATGGAAAAGAAAGAAAAGAGAAAGTGCACATTTCTAATATGTTTAATTGGATAATGCTTGTGGGTTTACAATGTGCCCTCCCAGGCAGCTACCCCTGGCACACCACCACCCTCACCTAGCTCAGCTGGTCTGGCCTCACACATGTGCGTCTCTGCAGTCCGGGCCCCCCAGTGCCGGCCTGCACCCCTGCTCCCCACCGGTGGCCTGTGCCCGCACCCTGAACCCTGCTCCCAAAGTGGCCCAGCCTCTCCCGAGTCCCGCCGGCAGAGGCCCTTGCCGAGCTGCCCAAAAGCCAGAGGAAAAAGGAGCTGAGGAAGCTCCCCCGCCCTCACCTGCCACACTGCCCTTGGCCACCGGCTTGCAGGGGACCGTGGCAGCGGCCGCCCGCACCCCGAACCCCAGCCCAGCCCTGGGCCAAGGCCCAGCCCTGCACTGGTTGATATTTCACAACATAATAATTGGCATGCTGATTTTCAATTGTAGTACGTGTGGTGGCATCCCTGGCAGATCGAGTGAATTCCAAAATTCTGTTGGATAATTAACTGCTTCATCTGCTTCCACAACAGTGTCGGCAGACTTGTATGTGACTGCCTGGCTTTGAATGTTAGACTGAATAATATAGTTAAGTTCTAGCGTGTGTTGCTTTTACATCCAACAGATGGCGCTGTTTTTCAAAAAAAGCAGGTTTTTAGCTGTTTTTTCAAAAATCATGTTTTTACTGTCACACATGTGACATCTAAATAATGTAGGTATATAAAAACACATGCGTATTCAAATGCAATGTTGTTTCAAAATTTCAAAGCAATCCATGAGGAACTTTTGGAGATTTGAGATTTTGAACAAACGAACATTTACATTTTTATTTATATAGATATAGCTGACAAGATTTGTCGACAGATTAGGCGAGAAAGAAATAGATTAAAGAATAATATCAAACTTTTTGGC
>PVJC01025109.1:0-24965 GCA_004026665.1 Murina feae | reverse complement strand
AGGCACGCCAGCAGGTGGGCATCCCCCAAGGGGTCCCAGACTGCGAGAGGGCACAGGCCGGGCTGAGGGACCTCCCGAGTGCACAGAGCGGCTGCAGGGCGGGACAGCGCAGGACCCAGGACCCGTGATGGGAAAGAGGCAGCAGGGTTGGAGGGCACCGGGAAGCGGGTAAGAGGCGGCGGGGGGGGGGTTTCTTGGCCTGCTTGGTGGCTGCCCAGGCCCTTTGCGGGGCATCGTGGAGCGGGAAAGCAAGGCTGCAGGGGCCGGGGTCCTGCTTGGCAGCTCCCCAGACCCCTTGATGGCACAGGGAAGTGGGAAAGGAAGGCAGCAGGGGACGGGTGAGTAAGAAAGAGTTGGCGGCCTGCTTGGCGGCAATACTCATGAAAAAAATTAAGGAAGTAAAATTTCAGTAACATTAAAAAGGTGGAATCTCTTAAGAAGTTAACTTTTGTTAACCTTGTTCTAACTGACAATGCTATCTACCAGAAGTAATTAAAAAATCCATACTGCCTTCCACAGTAGCTGCACCAGTCTGCATTCTCACCAACAGTACACAAGGGTTCTCTTTTCTCCACATCCTCTCCAGCACTTTTTTGTTGATTTGTCTATGATAGCCATCCTGACAGGTGTGAGATGGTACCTCATTGTCATTTTGATTTGCATCTTTCAGATGATTAGCGGCTTTGAACATTTTTTCATATGTCTTTTGATCTTCTGTATGCCCACTTTTGAGAAGTGTCTTTTTAAGTCCTTTGCCCATTTTTTAATTGGGTTGTTTATCTTCCTTTTCTTGAGTTTTATGAGTTCCCTAAAATTTTGGAGATTATCTCCTTATTGGACGTATCATTGGCAAATATGTTCTCCCACACAGTGGGCTCTCTTATTATTTTGTTGATGGTTTCTTTTGCTTTGCAAAAGCTTTTTATCTAATGATATATTTTAAATCAGAATATCTTATTTATAAATGTATTTAGTTTTTGATCTATTTGATTTCAGTAAGAAACATGTAATCTAATAAAAGAGTAATATGCAAATTAACCATCACTCCGAGACACCTAAGCCACACCCACCAACCAAGCCATGCCCACCAGCCAATCAGAGTGACTGTATGCAAATTAACCCAGCCAAGATGGCGGCCAGCAGCCACAGAGCTAAAGCAAACAGGAGACTTCTGTTTGGAGGAAACTGCCTTCCTCAATTGGCTTGGCCTCTGCTCAAGGCAACAAAGTTTCAATTATAGAAGTTAAAAAAACCCTAGAAACCTGATTCCAGCCAGCCTGGCTGGGACCTTGGGTCAATGGGAGCTGTGGGCAACCTGAAAATGGCCCTCAACCCCTCACCCAGGCTGGCCAGGTACCCCAGTAGGGACCTGAACCCTGAAGGGACTGTGGGCCTCCTGAAAATGGCCCTCAGCCCCTCACCCAAGCTGGCCAGGCACGCCAGCAGGTCGACATTCCCTGAGGAGTCCCAGACTGTGAGAGGACAAAGACCGAGCTGAGGGATCCCCCCGAGTGCACAAATTTTTGTGCACCTGGCCCCTAGTGTATTAATAACCATGCATATGGTTTTCTTTGTGATATTTATTTACTTTTCTTTCTCAAGTAAATTGAAACTATTTTGAGTCTTTGAAATTTTGGTGGGACAACAACATTTTAAACATTTTTTCCAGTAGAATATTTTGTAGAAATATTCTATAAAAATTTCTCAATGCCACCTTAACTCATTAGACTATTAATTCATTCAGAAATATAAAAAAGTCTGTGACAACCAGATTCTTAGTTTGCTCCCTGTCACAGTCTGAGATTTGATTGGCCTTTGTCATCCAATATATTTTATATATTTTTTTCATTTACTGTTTCCTTTTATAGCTGCTTTTTCCAGTCCTACAAATCCCCACATTTTGACTTGTAAATTTTTTTAAATCCCGCAATGCAAACTGGTCATTTTTTTCTAATTATTTTTATGTTACTCTGTCAAATGCTGCCAATAGTAGCCACCACACTATTGATGTTTCAAATTCATTGGATACATTACTTGCATTTCAAGTCAGTAAAGGTGACATTTTTACCAAATGTTGTACTTTTGTAAAACATGAACTACCACCTTTTTACCCTTTAATATAACTCTATCTTTATACACTACCCTGTTATAAGCAATCCCATGCATTTAAGGTCTTATTAGAGCAACACCATATTTCTAGGAGACAATTTTTATCAATAAAGAAGGTTAAGGTATTCTGCTGTAAGAATCAATCTCCAAATCTGAGTGCTTCAAACTATTTGTTGATTATGAGCCAGCTGGAGAACTTTTCTCATTGGTGAAGGGGTCGCCATCTCAAACACTGTGGATCTCTATGCTAAGTGAGAGGGAAAATAAAAGCTGCTCTTGCTCTGTCAATTAAATGCTTGGCCCAGGAGGGGCTTACATTCAGTCAGAATAAAAACAACAACAACATATCTGTCCCTGAAAGAATCTTGCAGTGTGCTCTAAAGAATGGAGAAGAGAAATATTAGGGCAACATTTTAATGACATTCACACTCTCTTCTCTCATATCTTAATCCAATTTCTCAAGAAATACTGTTGGATTTTGATTTTTAAAATATCAAGAATTGGGCTATTCCCCCCCCCCCCACCTTTATCACTACCATCCGGGCCCTGTATTATTTAAATAGCCTCCTGCCCTTCTCTTTGAAGCACTGTTGAATAATTTTCCTGGCTAAGGAAAATCCCTTCAATTTAACTGGATAAACTTGGAGTATTTTTTAGATGCGAGATATTTCATTAGCCACTGGGAGAAAGATTGAAGTTAGTGAAAAGAGAGAAGAAGGCAAGGTACAAAGATGAGGGGAAAAAAGAGTCCCTTAACTTCTAAGATTTTATAATAATGAGTAGAATGTGTATGGCTTGGAAGAGGAAACATAAAATCTAAAGGGACATTTGGAGTGATTTATTCTGTGAGTTATGCAAAGTTGAGAATTAATTTCAAAGTTTAAGGAAATATTTTTTCATTGTTTCACCCCCTTTTCTTATTAAATAGGCAAAAAACTCAAGGCTCAAAGCATAAAGTTGTCATGAAGTGGGACGGTTTGGCTGCGGAGTGTGCTGGGAAGATGGAAAAGTCAGGTCAAGGAGCCACCTGGATTAGAAGAAATGGCACAGTCCTTAACTTTGGTAAAGGAAATATCAGCAGAGAAGTAGGGAGTGAGGGCAAGCTTGCTTCAGGCTAGAGATGATATATAAGAAAGTCAGATGTGGTGGAAAGGATATGCCATCAACAGATACAGTTAACCATTAATCCTTATAAGCAAGTGGGTGCTATTATGTCTTAGTTGGTCAGTCCATTGGAATGCTTACTTAAAAAAATTAGGGGGGAGGGAGGCCTATATTTTGGCCTGTTTTGAGGTAAATACAAGTCATGGTAGGAGCTAGGCAAAGATTTAAAGCTTGAGCTAAATTCAATATATTTCCACTGTCAGAAAGGCCTTTGAGCTAGGAGCCTCAGTCACACTAGAACCAAGCTGAGGACAGAAAGAAGTCCAGTCTCCATTTCTGAAGATATTTAAGCAACGGCTGCTTGAGTCATAACTGGATTAAAGTATATATACAGGGCCAAGATGGAAGTTGAGGCAAGGAATTGAAGTTCGAGAAGACAGTGACCGACTCAATAACTTGTCCCAGATTTGTAAAGAGTTGGTAGGATCAAAGGAGCAAAAATCTCCATTTTTCTGATTATAAATTATATTGGGAATGTGCTCTTATACCATACTTTATAAAGGCATTTAAAGGAGACACAACCGAAGTAAAGGAGAAAGCAGACTACATATGATTCATTTACTTAACTCTTTCATGATGTTTTCAAATATCCCTGAAATACATAGGAACTGAGGCCCCATGGGCTTCAGTGTTTTGCTCCTGGCAGGTCACATCACACAAATGATGATTTGCTGAGGCATTGCTGGAGCCCAACCCTCTTGTCTGCCAACACAGCACATCCACCTACTGTGCTGTCTCCCCCAGCTTTAATTAAATGCACATATGTTCTTGTTTTGCTTCTGAACTCATCATTCCCATGTTCAGACCCTATTTATTACTCCAAAATGTCCAGAGTGGCATAGCTTTACAAGATAATGTTATGGGCTTTGGGCTGAAATACATGTTTGATTTCAAATCCACTTTGGCAAAGTATTTAGGGTTTCTGATGCATCTTTCATCAATAGGGCTAATCATACTGGCAAGTACTGAGGAGTGCAATAGACAGGAGGGGACTCCACTGCTTAAAGGGTAATGGTTCTAGCGCAACACTTCCCTTCTCTTTTCCTGGATCTTGCTCCGTTCGTGGAAAAACAGGAGTGGGTGAATTTTCCCACTTTTAATTGAAAAAAAAATTAATCTGCAAAATCAGCTTTCTGCCATTTTCCTCAGTTTAATTTGTCTATGCTTTGCATGCAGATTTCTCATATGTTTAGTAGCTATAAAGAAACTCCATAGTCTGTTCCTGTGTAGTAAGGAGGCAGGGCTGAAGATCTCAAGGAGAAAACGGCAGGTGATCGGTTGGTTACTGTGAACAGGTGAGTAACATGAATATAAAGGGAAGGAATAGAAAGACCATATTGTCCTTGGGCCCAAGCTGAAATATATGACCACCGTTTACCCCCACCGCCCACAGCTGCCACTTTAATGGCTGTTTGATTGCTCTATCTCAAAGGATACAGAATTTAAAGGACAAAAAGCTTTTAAAACCCAACAAACGCCAACCCAAGTGTTTGCTTTTAAGAAAAGGCAAAGTTTATGCAAAGTATCTGGCATAAAACTTGGTAAAAGATGATTTCAATAAATGATATAATTCTTTCTTATCATTGCTTGCATTAACTCTCCGTTAACATTAGTGCTGTTTGATACTTGTTAGAAATTGTGAAGAGAAAGCAGGAAGAGTTACATCCAAACCTTGATTAGTGCGCCATTTGCTGTGCCAATTCCTATGTAGATGTTATCTCTATTTGCCTTTTCCTCTGTCAGATATTTAAGGCTGCTTGTAATTGCCTCAGAGCCAGTGTAAGCTAACGGATAAGCTCAAACTAGCCGGTGGGCAGGAGCAATATTGATTCAGCTATTCTGTAAGTAAACCCAACTATGATTCTTAAATTGTCTTAATTAAGGACATGTGTTTCAAACGAAAGAAACCAAGGCAAACTAACTTACAAAAGTGGAATTTTTTGAAGATTTTTTTAACATCTATGGAATTCAAGAAAGAGTCAGAGAACCAGGTCTTAGGAAGGAAGGGGTCCTGGGAACAACAGGAGGAGGAATAGGCAAACTCTGAAAGCTCTGCCATTCTGCAACCCAATCTCCTTTCCCAGTCAGTTTAACAATGCAAATTCTCTTTTTTTGAGTTTTATTGTCGTAATTTGATTTTTTACCTGGCACGAGTTAGCAGAGATGCAGTCACTATTTGCTTAAACTTGTGGCTTAATATGCTAGGCAGACAACTCAAAAGTTGTTTCCCATAAATTTTGAAAAGAAAGGGATTATTTGAAAATAACCTAATAAGATCATTTTGGAGTAAATTATTAATAGATTCTTCATATTGCTCAATTTGTCTTATATGAAGATCCTAGTGATAAATTCATCCTAATGCTTAGATTGAAAATAAACCTTATTTCTTCTCATTAAATGGATTGCTTTTCTGGAAGACAAAAATAAGCTCATAGCTCATATTTTTTATTTTGACTTTGTTTCTACAAATCTCAAAAGAAAATTTATTCTCATGTTTTTTGTACCCCTCCATAATAAAAAATTTTGACATTTCCCAACTACTATTTCTTTCTGACATTTTTTTATTTTCTAGTGATAAGTGAATTTTCTATTATCATCATTATTAAGTATTTTTTAAAGAATGTGTTTGGTACACATGTCATTTAAAAATATAAATCATTCAAAAATGTTCAGGAATTAAAAACTGCAGATTTATGGATATACTAATCAGTTATATTTATTTACCATGATCTCTTTGTAAGCTATATAAATTCACCTAAATTTGAACTCTAATCCTACCTCAGTAGCAAATTCATAATAAAGAGTTCATCTAATTATAAGCCCAAATGTCATTATATTTTTTCTGTTCTTTAAAAATTTCAGCCCCTTTTATCTTTTTTGATTCTGTTAATTGAGCTGGCCATTGAATCCTGGTGTTATTCTTCATTCAGTTTTGGGCATTCAAATTCAATGTATTGGTCAAGAGAATCAACTATATAGTGAGTCTTCCTATTGGTTCATTTAATTTCTCCACCCATTATGGTGCTACTCTGTACTAACTTCTTTTTCTATTTGCTTGGACTTCCTTGCTCTGTGTTCCTATGGCACTCCGTAGTTTCCATAAAATATTTATCATGATCATGTGTGTTTACAATGATAACATGTGTTATCTTCTCAGATAAAGTGTAAGCATCATAAAGGCTGTGATCTCTATATTGTCAATTACGGATAGCAGAATGCCTACAGCACAGTGGGGAATCAACAAATATTTATGTAAATCGCATTTCTCTCTCACTTTCTCTACTCTGCACTCTGCACCTACTTGGTCTTTCCTTATCTTGGGCAGTTTTTGTAGTTATTCCTTCCTTCCAGCTGCTGCTTTCTCTACTCTTTTTTTGTGCTACAATTGCATTTCTTTGTTCTGAAATCTTTGGTTGTTATTATAAATCCTTGAATAAGCAGGCCCACAGGAAATCCTGTCATTTGAGTGGGAGCGTGCTGCCTTTCTACAGTGCCTCTAGAAAGGGAGTCATCCCAAAGAAACCAACAAGCCAACACACAAAACATTGATCGTGAGCACCCATTTTTCTGACCCTTTAAAACTTTTCCCAAGCAGCAGTCTAAGAGGAAGGACATTCAAGTTCTACAGTTTGAGTCAGCAGTCCACCTTTAACCCTTTACTGCCCACTGTATGAATTACAGAGGCACATTATCATCTTAACTGGCTTTTAATGGTGATGATGATGTCCTGCAAATGAGAATAAAAGGAATTTGGCTGTTAATTCCTAGGAGATTAGAGGCCCAATAACTGCTGTCATTAGTTCCAGGATGATAGCCAATAATGTGGCATCACTTGGGCTCCATTATATGCAATCCGTACAGCTCTAAGAATCATCTAAATCCCTAAACCATTATGTTTAACTTAGACTGAGACAACCATGCTGATACGCACAACTGGGTTCAGTCAACAAATATCTAAATTGGGAAATAATTGCTTTTTAGCAAAATGCTCTTTTAAAAAAATAAGTCAGAAAGGCTTTCTAATGTTTAAAAAATGGTGAGAAAATTGGTACTATTTCCCTGTTAGTTTTTAGCCATCTAATCTAATAAAAGAGTAATATGCAATTAACCATCACTTCAAGACACCTAAGCCATGCCCACCAGCCAAGTCATGCCAGTCGGAGCGGCTGTATGCAAATTAACCCAGTCAAGATGGCAGCCGGCAGCCACGGAGCTAGAGTAAATAGGAGGCTTCCATTGCATCAGGAGTAAACTGCCTGCCTAGGCTGGCTGGGGCTCTGCTAAAAGCAAAATAGTTTTAATTATAGAAGCCATGGAGCTGAAGCAAACAGGAGGCTTCATGCCTGCCTAGGCCTCTGCTCAAAGCAACAATGTTTCAATTATAGAAGATAAATAAACCCCAGAAACCTGATTTCAGCCAGCCTGGCTGAGACCTTGGGTCCATGGGAGCTGTGGACAGCCTGAAAACGGCCCTCAGCCCCTCACCCAGGCTGGCCAGGCATGCCAGCAGGTGGACATCCCCAAAGGGGTCCCAGACTGTGACAGGGCACAGGTTGGGCTGAGGGACCCCCCTGAGTGCACAAATTTTTGTGCACCGGGCCCTTAGTTTATACATAAGTAAGATTCTGAAGGTTTTTCCATGGGCAAACCTTAGTTTCTTTCCATTCTCCCCCCTCACAGCCCTTTTAAAATACATCAATTTGTTGCATGTTTGAATATCTCTGGATTTGTTTTGTTCTTCGAGTTTATTTTGTTCATTAGATTCCACATGTAAGTGAGATCATGTGATACTTGTCTTTCTCTGGCTGGCTTATTTTCCTTAACATAATCCTCTCCAGGTGGTCCCTCAGTGGGTATAAATTCTTACATGACCATAGATGCTTCTGTCTTTACCTCCTCAAATAGTTATTGGTTTCACAGGATTCCAAAGCAGAGGAAAACCCAGGGAGTACAGATTTAATGTTAAGGTCATCCATGCTGATGCTCCTACAGAATCTTTCTTACTTATGTATAAGTGGCTAAGAACTAGAAGGGGGAAAAGTGGTTTGATTTCATAAAATCCCAGATTCAGGTTCTCATTTTTATGTTCTCACCAAAATACTATTGAACCTCTGGATATTTATTGTCTATCCTATAAATTAGGGGAAATAATACTTCACTTGTATGATAATTAAGTGAATTTAAACCTAAAAACATGCAGCATAAAAATGCATTTTATATTACTTGCTAATACAGATGTTGCTAAATTTAATCAATAAAAAGGTACCAGAGGAACAGACTAGCAGCAAGCAGCCCTTTCATCTCTTTGATGTTGTTTGAGGGAAATGTTCCTCCAGAGTAGAATTTGACAAGGACTCCATTACTTTCTTCCTTGAGTGTTTACTTGTTTTACACAACTTTTGTTTTAGTTTCTGTTTCCAGTACCTTTTTTTCTTAGGGTCATACATTGTGAAGAATGTACCAGATATGAAAGTAAGAGCACAGCTACACTTTGACAATTTTGTTCATATCTAGAACAATATTTTCCCTTCATTTATCTAAAGGGCTTTACTTCATCTATTTCATATCTAATCTAGTAAAAGAGTAATATGCAAATTAACCATCACTCTGAGACACCTAAGCCACGCCCACCATCCAAGCCACACCCACCAGCCCATCAGAGCAACTATATGCAAATTAACCCAGCCAAGATGATGGTTAATTTGTATACACAGGCACAAGCAAAGACTGAAGACAGCCAGAAGGAAGCCAAATGCTGCAGAAGGGAGCCAAGCAGCAGAGAAGGGAGGGATCGAGGCAGTGGAGACAGGAGGCAGCGAGGCAGCAGAGATGGGAGAAGTTGGGAAAAAGCAAGGCAGCAGAGATGGGAGGAAGCTAGGCAGTAGAGAAAGGAAGGAGCAAGGCAGCAGAGACTGTGGAGATGGGAGGGAGCAAAGCAGCAGAGAAGGGAGGCAGCTGAGGCAGCAGAGATGGGAGCGAAGTCTGCCTCCCTTCTCTGCTTTGCTCCGGCTCAGGAAGCCCTATTTTTGCAGGAAACTTCCTGCAATGGGTGTCTAGTGTATCTATAATTGTGTGATACACTCTATAAAGTCAGATGCACAAAGAGAGAATCTGGTCTATTTTCTTAATTAGTTCAATTTATAATAGCACAAGCCTGTTTTTAATAACACTGAGAACATAGATGTTTATTAAAAATGACCAGTGATTTTGAGATAGTTTTCCACTTTAATCTTTATTTATTTGTTTAATTTTATTTTTTTATTGGATTTACTGGGTGGCATTGTTTCACAAAACCATACAGGTTTCAAGTGTACAACTTAATAAAACACCATATGCACACTGCATTGTGTGCCCACCACCCCAAGCAAAGTCTCTTTCCATCCCCATTAATCCCCCCTTTGCGGCTCTCTACCATATTAAATTATAATAAAATACGATGGAATGTTGTTAAAGATACACGTTTTCCAGATAAAAGTCCAGTTTTAAGAATCTGCCAACCCCATAACTTGACTTTGAACTGAAAATTGTAAACCCAGCTCTATCGTTATTCATCATTGGGCGTCTTTGGGTAAATTTCTTATACTTCACAAGTCTCCAAATCCTGCCCATCAATTGAATTGTATCATGTTCTACTCTAGATGCCACTAATTAAAAGAGAGCTCATACTTAACATCTTTGGGGATGGTAGAAAGAACAAAAGACAGGGGGAGCCAGAGTTGTTAACCTGAAACAGGAGAAGAAGATAATCAACTAAGATTAGTCATAGGCAGAGATCCAGTCATAAATTTACAGTATGGCAATCATATGGTACAATTTTAAGAAAAATTCAGATGTTCAAAGTTTTGAGAACAGTTTGAACTATCTGAAGACTTGGTTTAATTAATTCATGACTGCCTCTTTGATCACAAATATAATTCTGATTTTTAAGCCAGCATCTGATAAATTAATTGTTCCTATAACTTCCCCTAACTTTCCAAGTACTATGATTCTAAAAAAAAAAAAATGGAGCAAAGCATAAATTAATATTTTTCCTGATCTGAAGGTCATGTGATAGCATCATAAAATGGATATGAGCAAAATACATTAGTGAGCATTAGATATTTGCTAAGAAGTAAAATTAATGGAGATTAAAGAGTTGTTCAGTTACATTTGACTCTGAAGGAAAAGCTGAGTTAGAGATAGCCCTTCAGAGTGAATGACTCCTAACTTTGGGTCCATCTATATATATATATATATATATAAAAGTCTAAGCGACAGTTCGACCATTCAACCATTCGACTAGTAGTTATGACACACACTGACTACCAGAGGGCAGACACTCAATGCATAGTCATGGAAACAGGAAACAAACTGATGAATCTCAGAGGGAAGGTGGGGAGGGAGGAAAGAGGAAAGAGATTAACCAAAGATTTTATATGCATACTAGAAGCCCAGTGCATGGATTCGTGCACTGGTGGGATCCCTCGGCCTGTGGGGATCGGGGCGAAACTGGCAGTCTGACATCTCCTGAATGGTTCTGGATTGTGAGAGAGTGCAGGCCAGGTTGAAGGACCCCACTGGTGACAAATCTCTCTGGAATGATGCCTGGAAGGTTGTTTGGCTGTCTAATTAGAATATTATGCTTTTATTATTATAGATTACATATGTAATATGTACTTTGATATAATTAATAATATATAATACAACATATATAATGCAATGATTTTATTTTTATCTCTATTTACCAGCATCCATTTATCTCCATTGATTTGTATTTATCCTCGATCTCAAATTGAAACAACTCATCTATTTACATATATAACATATAATGTATACATAATGTATATATACACATTTAACAAATATCAAATATATATGCATTAATTAAACATTTAATGTATATAATTATGTATATAAGAAATCATATACAGTATAATTTTTGTATTTTTTTTATTCCTTTCACTAATTGGTGAAATCCCTAGCTAAGTACTCTAGTCTGTTTAGATTATTTTTTGTGTTGTCCCAGAACTGTGCCATCTCCTAATTCTTTTATTTAAATACATCCCTGTTTTATATTACAATGAGGGGCCCAGTGCACAAATTTATGTACCTTGAAAGGAACTGAGGGCCATGAGGCTGCAGTGGGCACAGAGGCGGGTCTTGGCCCATCCTCCATGCCCCCGCCTGGCCCCTCCTGCCATGCCCTCAGTCCCCTGTCTACTGGCAGCCCCGCTTCTGTTGCCACCACTCCCATGCACTGACGACACTGGCCTCGCTCACACCCATTGATGGCATGGAGCCATTGGAGCTGGTGCCAGGAGCGGATTGGATTGGGGCCGGCACTGTCAGTGAGTGTGAGAGGTGTTGTAAATGGCAGTGGGTGTGAGAGGCAGCTGCAGGCCCTGATTGCCCCCTCAGGAGCAGGGGGAGATGGAGAAGGCATGAGCAGTGATTGGTAGCTGCAGGTCGTACCTGCTGACATCACTGAGAGATTGGGGCCTACACCAGGTGCCAGCAGTGGGTGTGAGCTCCAGGTGGGACCATGGCATGCGGGAGCAATGAATTTTCTGAATGCACCAGAGTCTTGCCCTGATGATAGTGGCCACTTTGATCTGGTGCCCCTGCTAACCTGCTTCACCATCCTGCTGCAGCCAACACTTGCCATGTTCTGTACACTCCCCCTGGTGATCAGCAGATGTCATAGCAACCAGTTGTTTGGTTGTTCCGCTGTTCTATTTGCATATTATATATATATATATATTAGGGGCCTGGTGCACAAAAATTTGTGCACTTGGGGGGGGGGGTAGCCCTCAGCCCAGCCTGTGCCCTCTTACAGTCTGGAACCCCTCAGGGGATGTGCCTGGCCAGCCTGGGTGAGGGGCTGATGGCTGTTTGCAGGCTGCCCACATCCCCTTCAGGGTTCAGCTCCTTACTGGGTGCCTGGGCAGCCTGGGTGAGGGGCTGAGGGCCATTTTCAGGCTGCCCACAGCTCCCATTGACCCAATGTCCCAGTAAGGCTGGCTGGAATCAAGTTTCTGGGATTTATTTAGCTTCTATAATTGAAACTTTGTTGCCTTGAGCAGAGGCCCAGCTGGCCTAGGCAGGCAGTTTCAACTCCATTGCTGGTGCAATGGAAGTCTCCTGTTTACTCTAGCTCCGTGGTTGCTGGCCGCCATCTTGGCTGGGTTAATTTGCAGATAGCTGCTCTGATTGGCTGGTGGGCTTGGCTTGGATGGTGGGCGTGGCTTAGGTGTCTCAGAGTGATGGTTAATTTACATGTTACTCTTTTATTAGATTAGATACTTTGTTTTCAGATCTTAGCCTTAAGCAGTGCTGTCCTGGTTTGCTTTGGCTTGCAAGCGATGTTTGTTCCCATCTTTTCCTAATTATGCTCAGAGACTATGTTTGTTGGTAGCTTGATATCAGCATTGGTGAGAGTATTTACAACCAGAAGTTGGCAAATGCTACAAAGATGAGTTCTTCTTCCCCTACTCAGGGACTCAGTTGTTAAACATTTATTAGCACACAACTGATATTATCATGTATAAGTGTGTAATCTTGTGTAATCTGTGAGCCAATGCTTTTCTGTTTAAAATAAAATATAATTATTTCTTTGCTATGTTTCCCCTCCCCCCCAGAGAGTGTATAATAAATATGCTATGGTACGTTGTAATAAAGGTGCTCATTAATTGCTTTTTTGTTTATTGTACAGAATTTTAATTTCTGTATTTAGTTATTCAATGTTAAAACTTTAAGTACAAAGACATCATCACTATTTTTTTTTTCTGTTGCCTTTCTCATATTTCCTCCTTCCTAGACCTGGGGAATGTTTAAAGATAGTCATGTTTTGCAATAGCTTCTTTTCTAAATAACCACAATGCAATGGTCAAAATCAGAAAGTAGGCATTTCTGCCTATTGAAAGCTAAACAGCAATATTTCCCTAAGAGAAGCAGACCTGCTTCTCAGGCCTTAGTTTCTGAAAGCCATTCTACACAATAAGAAACCCTCGGTGCCTGGAAAAATAACTGATTTTGTGATGGGAGCGGGCAAATATAAAAGTCCTGCTCCCATCCTAAAATCAATTAGATTGAACTATCTATTAATGCCATCTAATCTCCCATTCAAATTCTACCTGTTGTCCCACTAATGTTCTTTATAACAAAACAAAAATAAACAAAGAAAACCACTTGTGTTTAGTTGTAATTTTTAGTTTCTCTAGACCTCAGCACATCCTCAGACTTTCCGTAATTCATGATCTTGTTGATTTGGAAGATTGCAGGCCATTTATATTGCAGAATACGGCAGAATTTGGATTTGTGATGTGTCCTCATGAATTAGATCGAGAATATGTGTCTTTGGTAAGAATAGTATAGAGATAATACTATATTATTCTCATTCCTTCATGTGGAACACATTTTGCACGTATTTCATTATATGTGATGTTCACTTTAATAACTAGATTAAGGAGGGATCTGAAAGTCTTCACAGTAAATGTATTATTTTGCCCTTTGTAATTACTAGGTACTTTGAGGTTACATAAAATTGGGATCCTCATCAAAACGTCAATGTTTTTGTATCGCTGTGGACTTATGGAATACTATTTCACTTGGCTTGTAATTTGCCAATTTTATTTTTACTGATGCTCAAACTGTCCTAGATTTACTCAGTGGGAGCTTCCTCAGTCTGGGTCTGCATCCTTTTGGGTTATCCTCAACTCTCCTTGAATCCTCCTTTCTTCTGGCACAAAGTGGTATCCCAGAGGCCTTTTATATTTGCCTGCTCCCATCCCGAAATCAGTTATTTTTCCAGGCGCGAGGGTTTCTTATTGTGTAGAATGGCTTTCAGAAACTAAGGTCTGGGAAGCAGGTCTGCTTCTCTTAGGGGACTATTGCTGTTTAGCTTTCAATAGAACGAGTTCTAGAAACAGGGCTAGAAGTTACATTTATAGATTTTATAGACCTATGAGTAAATATACTTACTTATCTATGTATATGTCTACATGTCTTTATCCTTGCATATTTTAAACCATGTGCTAAAGCCAGTACCTGGAACTTAAATCTAACACCTAGGGTTTATTCTAGTTTTCTCTCTTCTCTGGCTGAGAAAATTGGTTCCCATTATCTTTGCTAGAGTGGATGCATTCTCATTTTGGTTATGTATTCAAGTCTTTATCCAAATTGCCATTGGCACTGCTTTGTCTACTTCACATTGTAGCTACATGACCTCCTTATGCGGCTTTAGGCTTTGATATCCTGCCCCAGGTCCCAACTGCACTTCTCCAGCTGAACGGTCACTCTTACAGTATAAGACCTGCCATTGTTCTTCTTGTTAATGCCAGTGCCTGACAAATGTTGGTTGCAGAAGGAATCTTTTCAAGTGAGCTGTCCCTAATAAATACACTGCCAGCCACGTTGACGAAAGAGCCAGGCCTCCTCCCCCAGTGGGTACTCCTTTGTCTTAGAGATCTTGGTTGATATTGACTGACCTTTGGGCTGCTGGGTTTGTTGATTTGTTTCTCTTCCTGTGCTTTCAAGTCCCACTCTTACGTTTAAATTCACCAACTACAGAGTGAGTCCTCCAAAACTAAGGCTCCCAGCTTTGATCCCAGTAAAAGCAGAAGCCCAGGCGTGTGCCTTCTCTCTCTCTCCCCGCATACTCTCGGTGTGGTCCTAGGTGTGCTGTGTAATTTTCAGCTCCTTTAGTTTTTCAACTGCTTCCTGATGCTTATCACTGAAGGATGTCTTGCCATCCTAATAAGAACCTCAAGGGCCATCCAGTCACAACTGGTTATTGATAGAGTAAAACCTGCACAAAACAGCTATGTTCACTTCATTCAGGCTCTGAACACCAGGCCACCTCCCCTCCCCCCAGCCTTTCAGATAATCCTCCTTACAGACATTCCAACCAAGTCCCATGCTTCCCCACACCCTTCTACATTGACACCCCCTTTTCTTGGTCCCGGGCCACTTTCTTATGCAGATGCCACAGCCATCCCTCTTGGGTTCTAGCCCACATGCTAGAACCCTGCTAAGGTGGGGATGCCTGCTTTGCTTGATTCCACCAAATGGCTTTTGGAATTTGAAATGTTTAGGAAGGGCAGGAAAGGAAGAGAAGAGAATGAAAGAGAAGGGAAAGAAGAAGAGGAAGAGACAGAGACATAGTCATTCTTTATAAAGTTTGTAAAAGAATTAATAATGTAAAAGCTGATTTCTGATTGTTTGGAGTTTTGTGTTTAGTTGTGTTATTTTTCATGGAGCTATCTGAGGGAATTGCCACGATGGGTAAGGTTAAGTTAGGCAACAGAAATGAAAGTCTGTTAGCAAAGTGTTTACTGATATAGGTAGCACCCTAACCCCATGCTCAAAGATGTCAACATTAAGAATTTATTAGATAGGCTACTTTCAGAAAAGTTTATCCCAGTCACAATAAATAGCAGTACTTCAGTCAATAATCTTCGAAAAAAGATGGACTTAGTCCCTTAATCTGTGCACATGGAAGGAGCCGGGTGAGGTTCTGGTCTCCTTGGGGCCGAGTATATAAAGGCCCTGGCTGAGGTGGAAGCTGTGCTGCTCTTTTACCTGAAGCCTGTAGTTGACCCGAGGTCAATTTTTTACCCGTTCCTTTTCCTGGGAGGCCCTGAGAAGGACAACACTGGTACTCAGTGGCTTAGAGTGTGGCCATAGCTAATCCAGCAGGAGATTATCCTTTGTTTTGCAAGCAGCCAATTAGATTCTTTTCCCCAGAAATTTGGATTTGAGGCACAGACACTCTACTCACTCTTTTAGGGGGCACTTGATGAGCTGGGGCTGACACAGTCGGTGTTGACTCATAAAATAATAGATAAGAAAAAGCTGGTTTGTAGAGAAAAAGGATAGAGCAGAGACTTAGAGAAAAGCAAGGGAATAAAAAAGAGCATGCAGCTTCGGTGAGTTGCTACTTTTATTTCAGCTAATTTTTAAAAATTTATCTTTAGTGTTGAAAGTATTACAGATATTCCCCCCCTCCCCCCGCCACGTTGACCTCTCAAAACCCCGCACTCGCACTTCCCAGGCCTTCACCACACTATTGTGTGTCCATGGGGTGTGCTCCCCACCCAGCACCCACGCCTGCCTTTCCTCTGAGATTCCTCAGTCTGTTCCATGCTTTTGTGTCTCTGGATCTATATTGTTAATCAGTTTCTTTTGTTCATTAGATTCCACATATGAGTGAGATCATGTGCCGCTTGTTATTTCAGCTAATTTTAAATCCCTAGTTCTCTCTTTTTCCTTGGCTTCATTTTTTTTGCAGTTCTAAGGATACCTCTCCTCCCCCACTCCCCCCGCCCCACCCTTGGTTTAGCTGGTGTGACTATGTTTCTCTTTCATGCAACCAGGTGATTCCTGCTCAGGAAAATTCTGTTAGGCATGGGCAAAATCTGAGCCATGCTTGAAGGAAGACCACATCCACAGTGCTCACACAGCAACAGTACTTGTACCAAGTCCATTTAGTCTCCTTTATGCAGAGACAATTATTCCAAGAGAAGGGGAGACGATGTGAGAAAGAGTGAACACTCCTCCTCTTTCCTCTAAGGGGCTTGAAGTTCTGTCTAATCTTTTATCTGTTCCTCTAAAGATACATACTCTAATAATAAAGTCTGTCTTTTGAATTTTATTATGTTGATAGGTTTGCAAATATTTTTTTAGTTTCTCTTAGTTACCTTATTTCAATTCAAAAGCTTTGATGAAAATGTCCTCTGAAATTCTTATGAAACAATGGTTTAATAAAATTAACAGTATATAGAATTCTTTTGGCTGTACTTAACTGTGCATAGAAAAAAAATATAGGAGGTAAAGGCCAGGGTAAAATAGTACATTTTCATATCTGTGTGTATTGTCTATGCCTAACATCCAGAATTGCTACATCTTAAGCTTGATCTGTCATTATTTATTGAGCGTTTTCTCAATGTCACAAACATATTTTCTGAGAAACAAATGAAACAATAATTTCTTGTCAGATCTAACGTTTTACCAGTTTCATAGATATTTATAAATTAATTATATGCATTTCAATAATATTGGGAGTGTGATTTTTGTTTGGATACATACATTATTCCAGCTATTTAGCCAATAATAGTAAAGTAGCAGACTGTGAGTGAAATAAGATGAGAGTAATACTAACGGCAGCACAAAAATCCATTATGCTGCGGTGCATACAATATTTCATTTTCACTTTAATAAATCATCATATTGGCAACATGGTGCATTTCTTGTTCAGGAAAAGACTAAACCAGTTTTAAAAATCATTTCCAAATATCATTTAATGGGAGGAGGAAAGGGATTTTTCTATGAAAGTGTATACATAGGTTGGACATATTAGCTGAAGAAACTCTTCCATAAAACAGTTTTTAAAAATTATAACCTAAGCAACAAACAAGCAAAAACATTTTAATGGGATTACATTTCAGAAAAATGTTAGACATCTATTCATCCTCATTAGCAAATGAGGATTTCCTGAGTGCATGCTGGCTAAAGCAGTGTTTTACCCTCCAGGGTCATAAAGATGAAAGCTATAATTTTATTGGTTGTTATCTTTTTCTAGTTTCTGGAGGATACACAGGAGTGAATAGGACAGTGGGCCCAGGGAACTTATGCCATAGTAGTAGAAGAAAAAAACCTCATGTTTATAGCTGGAATGAGTAGGTACAACACACATATATCTAAAACCAGAGTAATAGCACCAGATTCTCTATGCCAAGTGGCTAGCCATGGCAATAGAAGATGAGTGTTTCTAGACGCAAAGAAGGGAATGTTCTCGTCACTACTGTATAGCAGGAAAATACTTCATCAAGGAGAGAACCTCCAGCTGGGTTTTAAAGAGATTGTGTGCTCAGAATGAAAGGAAATAGAGTGCACATTGCTAAGAGTATTAGTTAGATAAGAATCCATGTTATATATAAAGGACCAGATAATAACTATTTTAGGCTCTGTTGGCTATCCTATCCTGCCTCTATCACAACTAAGGAAACCTCTAGTCATAGCATAAAAACAGACATGGAAAAGTGGGAAACAAATGGGCATGATTGCATTCCAATAAAACTTATAAAAAGTCAGCAGGCTGAATTTGTCTGAAGGCTAGAATTTTCCAGTCCCTATTCTAAATGATTATCCATATTTTTTCCAAGAGTCTACAATTGTCATGTATTATTTCTGTAAACACACACAGCAAATTCTATATAATAAAAGCCTGATATGCAAATTGTTCTCTTGAACAGGAGTTTGACTGCTTGCTATGATGTGTGGTGACCACCAGGAGGCAACGTGGAATATGGCAGGTGTTGGTGACTTGCTGTAACCTCTCGCCATCTACCTAGGGACAGGGGCGATGGGGCCGGAGGTGCGGTGAGAATGTGGGGTGTACGCAGAGCTTGCTCTCACTCCCCCTGATACCTCCACCCCCAGGATGCCAGGGCTTGTGTGCCAGGGAAGCCCCCAAGCTCAGGTGCCAGGTGCCCGTGAGGAGCCTGCCCAGTACCTGCGTAACTTCTTTTGGATGAGTCGGGCCTGCAGCTGCTGGGACCATAGGGGCCGGTCAGGCTCCCAATAGATTCACACAGGAGCTGGTCTGCAAGGCAGGCCAGGAGAGAGTGTGCTGCCCACCCAGCTTCTGTGCAGCACTGCTTGGCGGCCCAGAGGCCCACACTGCGCCCTGGCCAGCGGCATCTGCTCACTGTATCTCCAGTAGGAACTCGGGTGCCAGAGACTCAGGCAGAAGGGAGCTCACAGGGCTCCACGGGCTCTGTTGCCACTCAGGGCCCAGAGGTCAGCTGGGACCTGCCCTTCCAGGCCAGATGCTTGTGCTTGAATTGCCAATTGCCGCCCAGGCTTAGGGACCACACCTGTTTGTGAATCTGTGCACTGGCCTCTAGTTCTAGATTAAAAAAGTTCTAAATTGAGTTGCTCTAATTTACATTTATTTTCTTATTTCAGTACCATAGAGTGTTTATTCCTACCTATTCCACATGAGACCATGAAACATTGGAATCCTCCTTAGCGAAAGTATCGGAAAATTCTTTGCCTTCGTCATTTGATGCGGCTCTTAGGATAAAGAGGAGACACCTCTTTTTTCAGGATTACTTCTGACGAGTCCTATTTCTCTCTCTGCATTACTCAAAAGGCCCATGGGAGCAGCGGTTGAGAGAATATCCCAATTATATTGTGCTTAGAGCAATGCAGAGTTGGTCCTTGGGCAAGGGACACCACAGCTGTGGAGCTCTGGTCCTGCTCCTGGCACAGACGCCAAAGCAGATGGAAGGGCAAGGTTCACATGCAGAAATGCTCCAGATCGCCAGCGCGACTGGAGAGGGGAAGGCTTAGCGGACATTGCTGAAATGCCTAGATTGATCGGCTCTCCCCTCCAGGAGCAGCAAAGGTGACAAACTCTCCCCACTCTGTGCCTCATACAGAAACAGGATGGATGGGGGGCATGCCATTGTCTGCAATCCCTGTACAGTTTGTGACCCCCTGTTCTGACAGGCACTCTTGCCTGGACATCGTTCTGATGCTGTTTGTATTTCAACTGCTCAGGAAAACATTTTGATTAAGATCACATGACAATGTGCCAAGCTATACGGAAAAGCAAGAAGGAAGGAGTGAATTGAGTGTTGCTAATCTGCAGAGGAAAATATGAAATATGCTCTCTCTGGAGAATAATACTACTTTGAATGTTGTTGTGCTGAATTCACGGCAGGACTGCAAAGAGCTAAAACAGCAGCCATGTAAATGGGCTGTGGGGTGGCGAAAGGTTGACAGAATGATTAAGCTTGAGGGGTCACTGTTAGGTATGTCCTTTGGACAGTAGTTTGGAAGAGCTTCAGAGACACTAATTAATTCTGGCCCACAGTGAGGGGGCCTTAACCAGTAGCCCGGGGGGAGGCTGACCCGGAGTGCTCTCTCAGGTCAGAGGCCCAGGAAAGCACTTCAGGGGATGTCTAAGTTGAGCCTCTAGAGAAAAGCTCTTTAATCTTACTTAAAGTTACAAAGTCTTTGGCCTCATGCAAAACATTTCATCTTGTGCAATTTTCGGAGATCCTTAGCATTAGAATAAAGTGCTGAGATAAAGTAAACAGTTCAAAAAGACTGGTTGAGTCTCATTCTTTTAAAATGTGTATTTCAGTTAAGGAATATTAATTCGCAGGCCATTCTAATAACCAAATCTCTTCCTGGTACACAAGTTAGATTGCCCTGTTGTACTTATTACAGCTCCAGTTGAAAGACTTGGATTTCTCCCCTGAAATTCCTAACTAGGGATGCTCCTGGTTCTCGAGGGGAATAGTGCAAAAACTATTTTCCTATGAGGAAGAGTGCCATCCATAGGTCAAACTGACCTCACAGCACCTCAGAACAGAAAGCAGCATAGCTTTTCACTGGGGAACTTTTTGGTTGAAATTTTTATTCTATCTTTAAAAAAAAATTGTTTCAGATGAAATTTAGTTAACATGTAAGTACTTTTCTTATAACACTATTGAGTATTAGTAATATTTATTAGGTACTTATTTTATCCAGGTATTTTGCTAAGTATTCTATATAAACTATCTGATTCATTTTTTCCTTTACTCAAGATAAGCACGAGGATAAGGTGATGAAAGTTATATTAGAAACTTTTATATGATTGAGATAGAGTATTGGAATATGTTGTGCATTGTTCTGGCAAAAACTTAGGTTGGATATAGTTGTAATATAATTATAGTAATACTCTTATTTGATATTGTGGTAGGGTTTTATGAATTATTGGGGATCCCATCTTTTCATCTTACCTGTTTATGTCTTTGAGGCAATGAAGTAATAGGTGGCGCCGGGGAAGCAAAGAGTACAAGGAAGGAGAAAGTAAAGAGGAAGGCAAGGAGGAAGAAGGGCTGAATTTCAAATGAGTGACCTAAAGACTTTCAGAGAAATGAGTGGTGCATATCTTGTAGAACATCATAATTTATAGGTAATGATCTACGGAACAATAGTATAAAAGATTTTATATCTTTAAGATATGCTATAAATTAACCTTTACAAATAAATGGCCATTATATACCCTTTTGATTAATTAAGAATATCCTGTCCTCAATCATTTGAACAAGTTGAAGCTATTTTATTTCAAATGACTGAAATTATGATTTGGTCTATATTTTCCATAGCATCGATTGATGTTGTAAAGGAGGTGTAGTTTAAGGTGACCAGATTTTAACATTGGTAAAGCAGGACACCATTGACCGGGGGGGGAGGGTTCTTTTTTATTATTATTATTACTTAAAATATTACAAAGAGTAGTGCATATGTCTCTTTCCAAAAATTGGGACTTTTTAAAAATCCCCTGGGACGCGGGACAAATTGTTAAAAATCGGGACTGTCCCACCAAAAGCGGGACGTCTGGTCACCTTAGTGTAGTCTGATGTGTTGATGAGTGAAATTTTAGTGTGATAACTGCCATTGTACTTGTCTCTCTATGAATTTGGCCTAGCCATTTAGCATATTATAACATAATTATTTTATCTGTAAATTGGGGGTGAGGGTAATAATATCTTCCTTTACTCACTTTCATGGTTGTAATAAAAAACACAAAATTTCAAGAAAATAATTTAGTTTTCAAAATATTATGAGTTTATAAAGTATAATTAATTGCATCTAAATGATAACCAATATTTTAAAAGAGGTACAGTGCACGAATTTGTGCATGGGTGGGATCCCTTGGTCTGGCAGGTGATCAGGGCTAATTAGGGCCATCTGGACCAGTCCCCATCGGGGCCAATTGGGTCTGTTTGGGGCTGGCTGGGGGAGGGACTGCAGGAGGTTGGCCAGCCGTGGGAGGTTGCCTGTGAGAGCACACTGACCACCAGGGGACAGCTCCTGTGTTGAGCATCTGCCGCCTGGTGGTCAGTGTGCATCATAGCTACCCGCCAGTTCAGTTGTTTCGTTGTCTGATTGTAATGGTCACTTAGGCTTTTACTGATATAGATATAGATATAGATACAGATACAGATACAGATACAGATACAGATATAGATATAGATATAGATATAGATATAGATATATAGATATAGATATTAAACAAATAAAAACAGACTACAACAGCAATAACCACGATGATTGCCTCATAAGCATTCAGCTACTGTTCTCTTTTTCTGAGAATTCTGCCTCCTCTTGGAATCTAGGTTAATGATGGGGCATGGGATATAGATTAAGCCAATCATTGGGTTCCATGTCAAGACTTTTCATGGAAATTCTATTACACAAATAAAGTTCCTCTTTCTTGTGTGCTGTATAGTTGTAAAGCTTAGAAATACTGCAGTCATGTTGCCATCATAAAGGAAGTCAACTAGGCAATGAGGCTGACATACATAAGAAGAAGGAAACCGAGAGATTCACAGTGAGAACTCTGATGAAACATGACTCAAGCTTACCCTTCCTCTAGGCTTTTTAGAATTACAGTAAATAATCTTGCTTTGAAATCAGATATATCTGAGAGGGAAAAGAGAAGAAAATGCAGCATTTCCAAGAGCAGTCTTTTTAAGCTGCAGCTTGAAATCCACATTGATTAAGAGGCTGTCGATTTAGTGTTTGGAGACTTGGAAAAGCTGAATTCTCTACCTGAAGTTATCTCAACACCAGAATTGAAGAGAGATTGAAGATAAAGTAGAATGTAAGATTAGGACTCTTATGAAATCCTTTGGGAAGTAATTTCTTTTAAATCTTCTTTGCTTGAGATAGGTAACAATCACTGTGATTGCAATTCAACTTGGGGGTGAGGGGAAAATAAGCTTTCTATGTTGTGATTTAAAATTGATTTTAGGTGGACTTCTGCTCTGAGCACGCTGAATAATGGACACTTACCTAGTCCTCCTGATATCACAGCTGTATGAAACTGGGCAAACTATAAGATGCTTGAGTTTCAGCCTTTTACAACAGGCAGTGGAGGACTATGATTCCTAAGGAAAAGGTGATCTTCATGATTGCCTAAGATTTCATCCTGGAAGCTCCCCCTGGAGCACAGTGCAAGGGAGTAGAGACCAAGTACATGTTGGTGGCCTCACTGAACTTAGAAATTAGAGATCTGAGCTTGGGGCTGCTAAAGAAGCTCAAATCGGTGTGTGCAGTGTCTCAGTCAGGTAAGAGGCACACAGACAAAGAGCTCCAAATGTTTTTATAGCAGTAGCATTAATCCTTTGGAGGAACATGAGATCACATAAAATCTCCTCAGCCAGGGTACACACACACACACACACACACACACACACACACACACACACGTGCGCGCGAGTTGATCTGATGATAAGTTAATTGTTCTCAGGAACAAAAGTCAACATTTTAAAGCAAAGACAAAAATATCTGTACTTTCAATGTATTATTTACAATGTCCAAAATACAATAAAAATTACTAGATGTGTATAAAATGTGACTCAAAAATATTATTTAAACCAATAAAAATAAATAAATAAATAAAAGAGCATTACAGAAATGTCAACATTAGCCAAAATGGATTTTAAAACAGTTACTTTAAATACTTTAAGGTTATGAAGAAAAATATATGATAAACAGATGGGTAATCTCTGAGAGAAATAAAAACTGTAAAAGTAATTAAAATTATAAAACTGAAGCTTACAATATCTAAACTGGAATATTAGTGGATGATTTTAATAGCAAATTGGACACTATAGAACAAAAAGATCAATAAACATGAAGAGAGAGGAATGTAAACTAATTTTTTTAAAAAGTTTATAAAAAACCCTTAGTGATCTGCAAAATGAATGACTCAATGAATAAATAAACAAGTAAATAAATCAGTCTAACATGTATGCAATTGAAGTCGGAGAAACAGAAGAGAAATTGGGGCAGGAAAATTTTGAGAACATAAAGACCAAAATGTTTCAGATTTTACAATAAATACTAATCCTCTAACCAGGCAATGCAAGGAATACCAACTAAAATAAGCATAATGAATTCCATACCTAGACATGTTGTAGTCAAATTGTTGAAAACTAATTATTAAAATAAAATATTGAAAACAACCTTACAAAAAGATGCATTGTATGCAGGGGAACATTGATAACTAATTATGTTAATTTATATAAAATCAATGCAAGATACAAGGCAATAATAAGGCTATCTCTAAGTAGCAACATAAAAAATAAATTTGTCAGCCTAGACAGTACTTCAAAAAGGAAGGCAAAGTGTCAGAATGGTAACTCTAAAAGTAAATATTTCTTATTTTTTTTCATTTTTAGAAGATAATGGGTTGTCTAAAATGAAAGCAAAGTATTATGAAATTTATAATATAAGTAGAAATCTAAACTAATAAAAGCGAAATATTAAAATTAACCGTTTCTCCGAGACAGGGTAAGCCACGCCCACCAGCCAATCAGAGTGGCTGTATGCAAATTAGCCCAGCCAACCTGGCGGCCGCCACTCACGGACCTGAGTAAACGTTTAGGCAGCGTCCGTTGCAGCAGGAGCAACGGGGAAACTGTTTTCGGCCCTCGGCAAGCAGCCTCCAAAACATGTTTCAATAATGTATCAATCATAGAATCCTCGGGAGCTGAAGGGAACAGCAGACCTAGCCTGAGTCTAAAACTATAACATTGTTGCAGTATAGACTCTGCGAGGTGAGGCAGAGAGAGGCTTTGTTACATGTGTAGGCCGGCTTAAAGGAACCGTGTATCAATTATAGGAGAAAAACCCCTGAAATCTGTGTC
>PVJC01025108.1:0-15262 GCA_004026665.1 Murina feae | reverse complement strand
GCCCTTGACTGGAATTGAACCTGGGACCTTTGAGTCCTCAGGCCGACACTCTATCCACTGAGCCAAACCGGTCAGGGCTCAGGATATTTTTCCATTAATTTTTAGGTAGAGCGGAAGAGAGAGGGAAAGACAGAGAGAAACATCAATGTGAGAGAAATATATCAATTGGTTGCCTCCTGCACTTGCCCTGACCTAGGCCCAGGCCAGGGAAGAGGCTGCAACCAAGGTACATGCCCTTGACTGGAATCTAACTTGGGACCTTTCAGTCCACAGGCCAACGCTCTATCCACTGAGTCAAACTGGCTAGGGCTATTAGCCCCCCTTTTAATGGTAATTTTAATTTCTCCTAAACTTTCAATAAGAAGAAGGGGAACCATCTTCTCATAGTCCTCAGACTTAATCCTGTTTTTGTTTTTCTAAATCTGATTTCAGTTTCCTATAATCCTTAAAGTGGACAGACTTCTCTACAGGAGTTTTCCTGTGAACCTTATTTAGTAATTCTGTTGGTTTTGCTCCCAGAAATCAGTAGGTAAATTAATTGGAATTGGTTAAAATAGCCAGGGTTGCATGTTTCAACAGTTAAATTTCTTTGTGAACGCATCAGGGCCCTGGAGAAAATTAGGAACAATTGCTGGTTCATGTCTCACTAAAACCAGATTTTCTCCAAAGGAAGCTGTTAGAATTCTTATTCTCATTTTCCTTTAAATCTGTAGGGAGTGGTAGGGGAGGAGACAGAAGGGGAAAGAAAAAGGAAGGGAAAGTGGAAGTCCAGACATGGAAGCTCAGAGAGCAAAGGATATAGTGGAGGAGGTATAGAAGGCAGAAGAATGGGGGGTAGGCATTTATTAGCTTCAGGAGAGTTCAGAGACAGTCTCTAAAATTTCTTAATTTCTTTTATTTTATTTTATCTGTGCTTCTCCTAAAACCTAATTTCCAAATCATTATATGCTTCCCATTTATTCAGTTTAATTTTAGAGCTGGCATTTTTCTAATTTTTGCACATAAAAAATAATTTATGCACCCACAGACAACTGCATTTTAGCCATTTCACGTTGATATTTTCTAGTTAAATCTTCCCATTTCTGTAAAGCACTTGCAAGTAAACAGCTTCCTACCAGGAGTATGAGGGCTTAGGTCTGGGAGATCTTGGCCTTGGAAGCATAATTTTCTCTATATATATATATTCTGCACAGTCTGAGCAAATTTTCTAGGGATGTTAGTGGGTTGAAGTGTGCTGCTATGGGTTGAGCTCTATGAGGCTCTCACCCCTTGAGTCACATTCAACTCTCTGTTGTGACTCGGTTTCTCTCCTTGGCTCTCTAATACAGCCATGAGGATTCAGAGCACCAGGTGAGCAACCTTTATATGGCATTTCCCTATGGGGCTCCTACATGTCATGTAAGAATGACCTCTGACACCTCCACAAGGGATTCTTAGTTGCCTAAAAACACTCGAGATTTGGGTTGGAGGGAGGAGCTGATGAGTTCAATTATCTTAGGAGCTGATAAGTTCAATTCTCATTTATATGGCAAAGGTTTTATGTTCAGACTCTCAGAAAGCAATTCCAATGGAAAAGCCAAAGTTAAAAGCTAGCCACCCATTCTTCCTTCTGTCTTGTCTTACCCTGTTTTCTGTCAACCCTTCACCTTAATTCTACCTCAAGGATTAAAGAAAAAACAAACACAGCTCAAATAAAGTCAGACCCTCTACCATAAGCAAGCGAAGGTCCTGGATCCAACAGATAACTCACCCAAGTTCACCCGATGTGGCAGCATCTGGCAGGCTCAATGGGCCCTTTGCTGGATCCCAGGACCAGGTCTGGGTCTGAGGGGTGGTCCTGAGTGAGCTTCTTTGCAATTCTCTTTCACTACACTAAGTAAATGTCAATGTAAGAAACATTCAGAACTGTAAAGAATATTTGTGAGTTTATTTTGAGCCAAACTGTGGACAATTGCCAGGAATCAAAATCTCAACACACTGAGGTAATGCTCCAGAGAATGGCACTTTTGCAACTTATTTTATGCATTACAATCCAAAGAGAAGACATAACTGGGTTACATGAAATTCATTGGTGATAGATTAGGGAGGCAGGAGAAAGCAAAGTGGAAGGTGGGGTGAGGAAAACTCTGGATTGGATAAAAAGTAAAATGATACATTTTTTATATAGATGGATTTAGGATAGGTAATAGTCAATAATTAACACAAATATGATTTTTAGTCTCTGCTGTGGAACACTGGTTATGCCCTGAGGGGTCTATAAAAATGGAATTTACTCTGACATTCCAAAGGTATGTTATCCTATCTAATAAAGAGGGAATACGCTAATTGACTATCACACGGACACAAAGATGGCGGTGCCCACAGCCAATAAGGAGGGAATATACTAATTGACTGTCCCACCCTCAAAGGTGGCAGCTCCTACGGCCACAAGATGGCGGCACCCAGTCCCCTCAGCCCTGCTGGGGTGGCAGGTGCACAGCAAGGCTGGGCCCACTCCTGGACAGGCCCGGTCTTGCTGTGAGCCTGCCTCTGGACTCCCCCAGTCTTCTCAGGCCCCAGCCGCCCAGGGCCGGTCAAAGGCACAGACAAGCCTTGGATGGTGGCTGCCCAGCCACCCAGGGCCGTCCGACAAGGCTCAGGTAACTAGGGCTTGCGCTGCGGGCAGTGGCAGCAGCAGAGGTATTCTGGGGTGTCACCTTCTCCTGATCGCCGAGTCGCCTCCCGCCCCTGAGGGCTCCCAGACTGTGAGAGAGGGCAGGCCGGGCTGAGGGTCTATAATAAAAGCATTATATGCTAATTAGGCCAAGCCCCTTGCGTGAATTTTGTGCATAGGGCCTCTAGTCATAGATAGATAATAGGCTCAGTTAAAGATTGACTTTTGTCAGGGAAGATTCTAGTCTAGGACATGACTATTTGCTATAACTGCTTTTAGTTAAGAAGTTTTAATTTCAGACCATCCTTTGTGGTTATCTTAGGTCTCTGAGTTTGTAAGGCTGTCAGGCAGGCCTCTGACCTTGTCAGGTTAGCATGTGACCCCTTTTCATCCACAGATGGAATCAGCTTATTGAAAACTTCTAAGTCTGAGACATAATAAGTATATTTCATTTCAATTGTCCTTTTGCCCTTGCATTAATTGGTAAGCTCTAAGAGAGCTTCAATTGGTTCATGACTGCACTTTATGGGTATGCCATTTTAAAATACATTCCTCAAAATAATGACAATGATGACCCTGTAAATTATAAATTGGCAATGTGATTTTGAAGGTGAAGGGTTGAAACTCAGCAAATGCCATTCATTCTTTTCTGCCTTCCAACCCCAAAGCAATCAAATTCCCTATCCCAGGGTACTCCATGCTGGCTGTACATTGAAATCACCAAGGAAACTTCAAAAATTGCCAATACCCAGAAACTGTGATTATTTCATTGGCCTGGGGTGTGGCCTGAGTTTTGGAAGTTTTAAAAGATCCCTAGGGGACTTTAACGTGCAAACAAGTTTGGGAACCATAGCCCTAATTGGAGGATCATAACCCTTGCTGTATATTCCAAGCACCTTGGGGGATCTTTTAAAAATTTAGATGCTTTGGCCATACCCCAGACCAATTAAATCAGAATACCTGGGAGTAGGGCCAAACCTCAGTAACCAGGATTTTTTTTAAAGTTCCCATACGAGTCCAATGTTCAGCCAAGACTGGGAACCACTGCCATAGGTGAAAATCCCAAACTTCAATAAAGGCAAAATCTGTACTCAGAGTTTCAGCAACTTGAACATGAACCTAATGAGAAGACAGTTCTGGAAGACAGGAAGCACACTGAGGACAAATCCTTAGAGAAATTGTCCTAATTTAATATTAAAATGAGCTCACTTTTCTCTTGTCATGTAGGAAAGTTAATTGTAATGTTTAGCTGGGATTGCCAGCAATTGATTGCATCTAAACCCCACTCTACCACACTCACCAAAATAACTGCAGGAAGAATGGGAAAGGGAAGGCTTTAAAGGCATGAAAACCTTTGAAAAGGCCTGCAAACCAGTTCTCAGAGACCCAGGGTGGATCTAGACAAGGTGGAAGTAGAAAAGCAAGCTATAGTCATACCTTGGAGTTATTTTGGGGTCAGTTCCAGATCATTGCTGGTGGAGGGCCTTGCCTTCAATTTGTAAATCAAGGTGCAGTAAAATGAGGTGTGCCTGTAATTAGCCTATTGGTTAGTGTTGCCCAACTAGTTAGTTTTTATCTGCAACTTGATGTGCACTTTTACTTATCAAGCCAAACACTGAGCTTGGAGAATAAAATCCTAGACTGTGATTCTCAAGCCTACCTGCACATTATAGTCATCTGGGGAACTTTTAAAACAATGATGCTAGGACCACACCCAAAATGAATGAAATCAGAATATCTGAAGGAATGATGCCCAGAGGGCTAATTTAAAGATTCCCCCCCAAAATGGTCCTCCAGGTGATTCTAATGTGCAAGGCTGAGATCAGTGCTCTAAACCAGTGTTTTTCAAACTTGAGTGTGCATCAGAATCACCAGAAAGGCATGCTACCACATGCTAGGCCCCACCCTGAGTTTCTGATCCAGTTGGGGTAGAACCTGAAATTTGCATTTCTAACAAGCCAATGCTGGTCGAGGGGGCCACCCCCGCACTCAGAAGGGTAAAGACCACCTAGGCCATAGGTTCTCAACCTTGGCTGCACTTGAGAAGCACTGGGGACATTTTTTAAAATTTATTTTATTAATTTTTTTTCAGAGAGGAAGGGAGAGGGATAGAGAGTTAGAAACATCGATGAGAGAGAAACATCGATCAGCTGCCTCCTGCACACTCCCTACTGGGTATGTGCCCACAACCAAGATACATGCCCTTAACCAGAATAGAACCTGGGACCCTTCAGTCCACAGGCCGATGCTCTATCCACTGAGCCAAATTGGTTAGGGCAACCGGGGACATTTTTAAAATACTGATGCCTGAGCTCCTCCCTAAACCAATTAAATTGGAATGTCCAGGGATCGGCATTTTTAAATTTCTCTTTCAGTGATACTAATGTGTAGTGAAGTTTGTGATCCCCTACCCCAGACCTAGAGATTGTACAGCTGGAAGAGATCATCTAGTGCAAACCCTTCAATCTCCTGGGAATTTACAACTACTTTAGCTACTACTGATTTACATGTTCCAACTCCAATTTCCACTATTCTTCCTTAATCATTACTATGCATAAACAATGTTATCAATCTAGGGTGATCAATTTTTTTCCAGGTTTGCCTGAGACACACCTACTTTTAGCTCCAAAAGTCCCAGCTTCAGAGTAACTTGGGACAGTTGGTCCCTGTACTGTTTTACAGCTCATAGACTAGATTATGGTATTAGATTTTGTTTCCAACATTCAGTATCCAAATATTGATTTCTAAATGCCATTCTCTGTTCAAAGGAACCGGGGCTCCTTGGAAATTATTGATTCCAGGACTAGGCAGGGAAGTGTAAGGTGAAGTTAGAAATCTTGTGCCAGAATCTAAGGAAGTGCTCAAAGACTTGTGGAGGCATGTCAAAGGGACATGGGAGCCAGCCTGAAGGGGCTCCACTAGTGAAACTGGAGAAAATTTGAACATTACAAAGAAAATTATTGAACTGAATGTAAAACACTGAAATTAAATAAGAAACACATTACTACAAACTGCCAGTTATAAAACTAGCAATTTATAAAATTACTGCATAGGGCCCTGGCTGGGTTATTCAATTGGTTAGAGTATTATCCTGATATGCTAAGGCTGTGGGTTTGATCCCTGGTCAGGGCACATACAAGAATCAATCAATGAATGCATAAATAAGTGGAACAAAAAAATCAATGTCCATCTCTCAAGGTCTCTCAAATCAATCAATAAAAAATAAATTACTACATAGGGAATATAGTCAATAATACTGTAATAACTATGTACAGTATCAGGTGGGTACTAGACTGCAGTGATCACTTAGTAAGTTATATGAATATCTAATCACTATGTTATATACTTGAAATTAATATAATATTGTATGCCAATTATAATTAAAAGAAAATATTGAGTCAAGTGATATTCAAAAAATAAATAAAACTACTTTGCTACTATTGGAAGTAACTATTGTAACAACTTCTTGCTCTGAAAATTGGTATTCAAGGGGAAAGAATGAAGCTCTTACCTCACTTGTTTGGTACATATCCTATAGATGAGAAAAAACTCATCTTCACCAAAAAATGCCAGTTAAGAACCAAAGACTGGATAACAGAATTAGGAAATTATCATTTTGCAACCCTCCATTAAAACACCAAGTAAAGAAATACAGTTTAAAAATTAGAAAAACAGTCGAGCTGGCGTGGCTCAGTGGTTGAGCATTAACCTATGAGCCAGGAAGTCACAATTCGATTCTTGGTAGGGCACATACCCAGGTGGCGGGCTTGATCCTGTTTGGGGTGTGCAGAAGGCAGCCAATCAATGATTCTCTCTCATCACTGGTGTTTCTGTATATTTTTCCCTCTCCCTCTCTCTGAAAAATTAAAATTAAAAAAAAAATTAAAAATTAGGAAAACAAATACTGAGTCAGGAAATAATCGATGTATGCTAAAATCTTTAGGTGAGAGGTTACTGGGGAACAGGACAGTCACATGGTACCAAAATACCACTCCATATATTTCTTGTCCTATATAATAAAAGGGTAATATGCAAATTGACCCTTATAGCAGAACGACTGTGAATGACTGATCACTATGACACACACTGACCACCAGGGGGCAGATACTCAATGCAGGAGCTGCCCCCTGGTGGTCAGTGCGCTCCCACAGGGGAAACTCTGCTCAGCCACAAGCCAGGCTGTGATGGCTGCCAGTACAGTGGTGGTGGTAGGAGCCTTTCCTGCCTCCTTAGCAGCGCTAAGGTTGTCCGACTGCAGCTTAGGCCTGCTCCCTGCTGGCAAATGGACATCCCCTGAGGGCTCCTGGGCTGCCAGAGGGATGTCTGACTGCCAGCTTAGGCCTGATCCCCTCAGGGAGTGGGCCTAAGCCAGCAGGTGGACATCCCTTGAAGGGTCCCAGTCTGTGATAGGGCACAGGCTGGGCTGAGGGGCCCCTCCGAGTGCACAAATTTTTGTGCACCAGGCCTCTAGTTAATTATAAAGAGAAAACCACATGGAGAGTTCTGAGGGCCATCACCTTAACCATCACCTTTACTAAGAGTGGACAACTGATATTACATGCTTCCTGATGTGATGTGACAGTGGCATTTACTTATGAGGTATTCTTGCCAAAAATTGTTTAATCTTAATCTAATCAAGCATCTAGATCCAACAAATTCTAGTTTACAAGAAATTTGAAGGTTGGGAGAAGTAGTTATACACACCATAAGGAAATAAACTATCCTGGCTTGCCCAGGAATGAGGGGTGTCCTGGGATGCAGGATCAGGGCTAAAACCAGGATTGTCTCAGATAAAACAGGACAGTTGGTCACACTACAATCAGACAAATTTCTATTGTGGAACAGAACGGGTCTTTAAAAGTCAATGCCATTTTAAAAAGTGGGGAGACTGTTCTAGACTAAGAGACTAAAAAGGATGGAGGGATAGGCAAAACAGGGGACAGGATTAAGAAGTACAAACTCCCAGTTATAATATTAGTCTGGGGATGTAAAGTACAGCATAGGGAATACAGTTGATACTGCCTTAATAATTATGTATGGTTTCAGGTAGGTATTGAAAATATGACTGTCTAACCATTATGTGGTACACCTCAAATTAATACAAAATAATGTTGGATATAAACTGTGATTAAAAAATAAAATAAAAAACAACTCGACCATAAAAAGGAAAAAATATTACCCTTTGTGATAGCATGGATGGATCATGAGACCCTTGTGCTAAGTGAAATAAGCCAGTCAGAGAAGTACCATATAATTTCACTCACACGTGGAATTTAATTAACAGACTGAACTAGCAAGCAAAATAGAGGCAGACTCATAGATAGAGAGCAGGCAGGCAGCTCTGGTGAGGAGGTGTTGGTTGGGGGAGTGGAGGGATGAGCAAAAATGGAAAAAAGAGAACGCATAGACACAAACAATGTGGTGATTGCATGGGGGTGAAAGTGGAATATGGTATGGGGGGCGTAAATAATGATGGAAAAAGATAAAATAAAGAGAAAAAATTAAAAGAAAAACCCCCCACTGATTATAAGGATGCTCATTGAACTCAGGGGAAGGTGAACTCAGTAAGGACTTCAACAAAGAGCTAGGAAACATAAAAATGGAGATAGAAAATATAAAAAATGATCAGTCAGAAATTAAGAATACAATAACTGAAATGGAGACTACAGTAGAGGGAGCCTGGCCGGTGTGCTCAGTGTTTGGGCTTCAACCTATGAACCAGGAAGTCACCATTTGATTCCGGTTAGTAGGGTTCAATCCTCAGTGGGAGGTGTGTAGGAGGCAGGCAGCCAATCAGTGATTCTCTCTCATCATTGGTGTTTCTCTCTCTCCCTCTCACTTCCTTTCTGAAACCAATAAAAATATATTTTAAAAAAGAATACAGTAGAAGAAATTAGGTTAAATGAAGCAGAGGATGGAATCAATGATTTGGAAGATAAGGTAGCAGAAAATACCCAATCAGAACAGCAAAAAGAAAAAAAACTAATTAAAAATAAAATTAAATAAATTAGTAAATAAATGAGAAACTACATCTAAATATAATTTGTGAACTGGAAACAAAAAACATTAGGGGACAGCTGGGGAAATCTGAATATAGACCAGTACTACTCAGCCAGCCCATCAATGTAAATGAACTATGTCACTAGGCACACCATTTAATTCAGCTGACATTTTTGTGGTAACAAAACGAAGAATGTGACTCACTGATGCACTCTGGTGCAAGCTCCTTATCTTGCTGTGAGCCATCAAGCAGTCTCAGACCACACTTAAGGAAGCATTGGACTGGATATTAGATGATATTCCTGAAGATCAGTGTAGTACTGTTGTTTTTTAAGCTGAGCTTATGGAATCATGTTATGTAGAAAAATGTCCTTATGGTTACAAGATGTATGCTGCGATATTTAAAGGTGAAGTGTTATGTCTAGAACTTATTTTCAAATGGTTTATCAAAGAACAGATACACACACATATAAAGTAAATGTAGTAAAGTGTTAAAATTTGCTGAATCTTGGTGATGGATATATTGGTGCTCATTGTACTATTCTTTCAACTTTCTTGTAGGTTTGAAAGTTTTCATAATAAAAATGAATGAAACAAAATGAAATAGGGAAGAATTTCTGTTTCAAAACTGGAAACAAAGACCATAGACCTTTTGCCATGTAGCATTCAAACTAGTCCAAGTGAGATTTTCTTTTTTATGGTAAATTGCTTTCTACTTCTTAAAAATATTTTTAAAATTTATTTTAGACAGATAGAGGAAGAGAAACATTGATGAGACAGAACCATTGATCAGGTATCTCCTGCACAATCTCTACTGGGGATGGAGCCCTACCCTGACCTGGAATCGAACTGGGTGACCTCTCATTGCATGGTACAACACTCACTCTACTGAGCACACTGGCCAGGGCACTTTCTTTTTTTAAAACATATTTTTTTATTTCAGAGAAGAAGGGAGAAGGGGAGAGAGATAGAAACATCAATGATGAGAGAGAATCATTGATCAGCTGCCTCCTGCACGCCCCACACGGGGTATTGAGCTCGCAACCCGGGCATATGCCCTGACAGGGAATCAAACCATGACCTGGTTCGTAGGTTGATGCTCAACCACTAAGCCATGCCAGCCAGGCACTTCCTATGTTTTTAATAGACACAATGTTGGTTTATTATACCATTACATAAGTTTCAGGTGTGGAACATTATACATGATTCAACATGAAGTCTTCTGACAGCCTAAATGAGTGGTTTAATTCTGTTTGGATTTTGTATTGGTTTGTAAATGTGTTGTTTAAATTTTAAAAATAGAGAAAAACAAGGAATATTTAGAAAGATTGCCTGTATCAACTAGCTAACAGTTTAACAATTCATATAGAAATACACACATTAAAATGACAGTTGCCCTGGCTGGTTTGGTTCAGTGGATGGAGCATTGGCCTGAGAACTAAAGGGTCCAGGTTCAATTCTGGTCATGAGCAGATGCCCAGCTTGGGGGCTCCATCCCCAGTAGGGAGCGTGCAAGAGGCAACTGATAAATGATTCTTTCTCATCATTGATATTTCTGTCTCTCTCTCTCTCCCTTTCTCTCTGGAATCAATAAAAATATACTTTTTAAAACATGGCACTGTTGACAGCCACAAAAAATGACGGGAGAATGATTCTAAAACCATCTGATGTATAAGATATAACTAATAGAATTATCAGGAAGCTGATTATCTACAGTCAATCCTACATTTATTCAGTTGATGTCCCTTGGTGAATATCTAAATTAAAAGCAGAAAGATGACTAAAATTAGCCAGAATATGTAAGTAAAAGCATATTACAAGCTGAGGAAACAGAATATGAAAAGGACCAGAATGGGAAAGTTGTCTTTTTCAGGGAAAGAAATTCAATGTTATGGAAATGAGGCTGCCCAGATTATGAAGAGGATTTGAGGCTGCATCAAGAATGTTTTTTCCATTGGTTTTTAGAGAGAGTGGAAGGGAGGTTGGAGGGTGAAAGAGGGGAAGGGAAAGAAGAGAGAGAGAGAGAGAGAGAAAGAGAGAGAGAGAGAGAGAGAGAGAGAGAGAGAGAGAGAGATCAATTAATTGCTTCCTGCATTCACCCCAACTGGGGCCTGGGATCAAATCTGCAACCAAGACACATGCCCTTTACTGGGAGTGAAACTCAAAACCCTTCATTCAGCAGACTGACACTCTAACCACTGAGAAAAACTGGCTAGGGCTGCGACTTTACTTAAAAAGCAACAAGATGACAGTGACCGACAGATTTTAAGCATTAGAGAAACACAATGAGATGGGCATTTTAGAAAACTCACTCTGGTTGTAGAGGATGAAATGGATGGGAGCAAGAGTGGAGAAAGCAGCAGCACTTAGGAAGATGGCCCTGTCAGTAATAATCTGGTGAGAGATGATAGTAACCTGCAGGATGGAGACTTGGTGATACACTGGATTTTGGGCAGGAGGCAGAGGAAAAGGACTCAGAATTCCCAGACTTCTGACTTGAGTGACTGAGTAGATGGTATATTCTTCCAGATTGAGAAAGATGTGAAACATTCAACATGAGATATGTTGAGTTTGGAGTACCTAAAATATATGCAGGTGGAATCTACCTTATAGGCAGTTGGATACAGGAATGAGAAAGATGGGTCTGACTTAGATAACTAATAGATGGGATTACCATTTACAGATATGGAGAAGAAAGGATGCGAAAATAAAAGTCGTTTTACATTTACGCTTTACATTTAAATATTTTTAAGTTATAAAATAATATAACCCCATTACATAAAATGAAATATAGAGAAATGGAAATAAAACTTATATAGCTATCATATATCAACATTTCTTATCATATTAGATTATTTTTTCTCATATTTATAAATGGACTATGGCCCGGTGCACGAAATTTGTGCACTGGGGAGCGGGGATTCCTCAACCCAGCCTGCCCCCTCTCACATATTGGGAGCCCTCAGGGTATTTCTTACTGATGGCTTAGGCCTGCTCTCTGCTCCCCTTGGGGAGCGGGCCTAAGCCACAGTCTGGCCTCCCTTTGTGGGAGGCAACCAGGCTAATCAGGGAAAGCTGTCAGCCCCATCACCCCTCTGCTGCAGCCACTGCCAGTCATCGCAGCCCCCAAGGTGTTTTCATCAACATGGACTCCAGTCCCTTCACTATGTAAAAATGACAACTTTCTTTAGGCATTTTCAAGACGTGTCTTTCATAGGATATGACCTTTCTTTCTTTTTTTATCCTCACCTGAGGATATGTTTCCATTGATTTTTAGAGAATGTGGAAGAGAAAGGAAAGACAGAGAGGAGCATCAAAGTGAGAGGAACACTTTGATTGGCTGCCTCCTGCATATGCCCTGACCTGGGCCCTGGCCAGGGAGGAGCCTGCAATGTAGGTACATGCCCTTGGTTAGAACCGAACACAGACCCTATAGTCAGCAAGCTGAGGCATTATGCACTGAGCCAAACCAGCTAGGGCAAGATATGACATTTCTTAGCCCTCCAGCAGTGGACCTTCATTTTTTTCTACAGGAACGTGGTGGAAAAGCCCTAAATCACCTTTTTGGATTCTTATTACCGAAGTCAGTAAGAATATTATCAGTGGCATACAGGGAGCTTAGCCAATGAGCGGTAAGAAGAGGTGTTTCCTCGGTAGTTCACTCCAATCACTGGTTCCACCCCTTCCCAGGCCTGTAACCTCTGCCTGAGGCTGCAGGCCTGGGCAGGGGAACCCCAAACCCCTCCGATTGCCAGCTCCACCTCTGCCCAGGCCTGTAGTTTCTGGCTGAGGATGCAGGCCTGGGCAGGGGACTCCCAGACCCCTGTGATCACTGGCTCTACCCCTGCCCAAGCTTTCAGTCTCTGCCTTAGGCTGCAGGCCTGGACAGAGACCCCCAAGCCCCTCCCATCACCAGATTCACAGATCCCAGGCCTCTGTGATCACTGGCTCTGATCCTGCCCCCTGCCATTGCTGGCTCTGCCCTTGCCCAACTGGCAGCCTCTGGCCAAGGCTGCAGGCCTGGGCAGGAGACCCCCAGACCCCTGCTTTGCCGGCTCCACCGGTGTCCAGACTCTTACAATCGCAGGCTCTGACCCTGCCCCTCTGATCTCTGGCTCTCCAAAGCCCAGGCCCCTGCGATCTCCAGCCTTGCCCTGCCCAAGCCTGAGGCCTCTAGCCCAGGCCTTATGCCTGGGTAGGGCACCCTTATACCCCTCCAATCACCGGCTCTGCCCCTGCCCACTCCGATCACCAGCTCCACCCTTGCCCATGCCTGAGGCCTCTGGCAAAGGCCTCTGGCCTGGGCAGGGGACTCTCAAACCCCTGTGATTGCCAGTTCCGCCCCTCAGGCCCCTCTCCTTCCCTGCCACCTGCCTGGCTAATAGGCCTGACCACTTCAGTGGCAGGGCTGAGCCAGACTGGGCACTGCCATCTTGTGGCCATGGGAGCGGCCATCTTTGTCATGGAGTGACACCTAATTTGCATGTTACTCTCTTATTAGATAGGAATGTGGCTTTGCGTGCCGCCATCTTGTGGCCATGGGGGCAGCCATCTTGTGGCCATGGGGGTGGCCATCTTTGTCACAGAGTAACATCTAATTTGCATATTACTCTTTTATTAGGATATTTATATACTAGAAGACCACTGCACAAAAATTTGTACACTTGTGGGGGTCCCTCAGCCTGACTTGTGCCCTCTTGCAGTCTGGGATCGTTCAGGGGATGTCCACCTGTTGGCTTAGGCCTGCTCCCCAGGGGGATTGGACCTAAGCTGGCAGTCAGACATCCATCTGGCAGCCCAGGAACCCCCGAGGGATGTCCACTTGCCAGCGGGGAGCAGGCCTAAGCTGCAGTCAGACATCCGTAGTGCTGCTGAGGAGGAGGGAGAGGCTCCCACCACCACCGCTGTACTGGCAGCCATCAGCCTGACTTGTGGCTGAGCAGAGCTCCCCCTGTGGAAATGCACTGACCACCAGGGGGAAGCTCCTGCATTGAGTGCCCCCTGGTGGTCAGTGTGTGTCATAGTGACCAGTCATTCCCAGTGGTTCTGCTATTAGGGTCAATTTGCATATTACCTTTTTATTATATAGGATAGAGTCCTGCTGCACAGGTGGGGGCCGGCTGGTTTGCCCTGAAGGGTGTCCCGCTGGGGTGCCTGGCCAGCCTGGGTGAGGGGCTGAGGGCTGTTTTCAGGCTGGCCACAGCCCCTTAAGGGTTGGGGGGTGTCACAGGTGTGCCTGGCCAGCCTGGGTGAGGGACTGAGGGCTGTTTGTAGGCTGGCCAAGCCCCCAAGTGGGGACCTTCACCACTTGGGGGTGTGGCCAGCCTGGGTGAGGGGCTGAGGGCTGTTTTCAGGCTGACCACACCCCCTTTAGGGTGGGGGGTCCTACTGGGGTGCCTGGCCAGCCTGAGAGGCTGAGGGCTGTTTTCAGGCTGACCACACCCCCTTCAGGCTGGGGGCTCCCCACTGGGGTGCCTGGCCAGCCTGGGTGAAGGGCTGAGGGCTGTTTGCAGGCTGGCCACACCCCCCAGCGATCCAAACTCCCAGCCTCTCTTTTGTTGTTGTTTTTTTCCTGGGATTTATTTATCTTATATAATTGAAACTTTGTAGCCTTGAGAGGAGCCCAGGTCTGGCTAGGGCAGGCAGGAAGCTTGGCTTCCTCCATCACAGGGGGCAACCCAAGACTCCTGCTTACTCCAACTCTGTGGCTGTTGCCATCTTACTTGGGTTAATTTGCATACTTGCTCCTGATTGGCTGGTGGGCATGGCTTGTGGGCATGACTTGAGTGTAGTGGAGGGACAGTTAATTTGCATATTTCTCTTTTACTATATAGGATTAGCTTTAATAGCCTTTTTTTTCTGAAAAGGAGGCTTTTCCAGAAGTATTTAGGATTGATAAGAATTAAAAATACTGACTGGCCTGATATAATTTTGTAAATCAATGTTTGTTAAATTACACATCCTGGGGCAAAAAAATCTAAATTGTTGAGCAAGTGTCCAAGAACTCCAGAGTTGAATAAAGAAATCATGCACCAAAGAATGTCATTTTTAATATCTAGTTTATTACAGTATATACTAGATCATTAGGGGGGTTCTGGAGCTTTCTGCCTTTATGCTACACAGCACAATTGTTGGTAGTCAGTTTCTTCTCTGCAGATCTCCTTTCCCATGTGGTTTCTATTAGACTAGGTCTCCCTCCACAGGTGAGAACTAATTGGTGCTATTGCTCCTAAGAGTAACCACATTTTTCAAGGTTATTCAAGAAGCCTCAAAGCCTAGAAAACCCAAAGCACTGAAGCTCTACTGAGTTCATGCAGTCACTCTGCAATCACATCATAGCTTAATCTGCTTTTTGAAAAAACCTAGACTTGTTTCTAGCACTAATTCTTGATAACTCAAGAACACAGAACATCCTATATAATAAAAGCCTAGGTGGATTCACAATCTTGTGCAACGTCAGCACAAGATGGCTGCGCATGCAGCGGAGGCAGGGCCCGGTGCCCACTCTGCATGGTGAGCCCTGGGGGTCCCAAGGCTCTGTGCAGCGTGGAGGAGGTCAGTTCCAGTGTATCCACCACCTCATGTGGAGGAGGTGGGTCCTGGCAGAGG